>JAPQWV010002828.1:0-49945 GCA_027422505.1 Craterostigma plantagineum | reverse complement strand
TTGATTTCCACGCTCACCGCACCAATTGATGAGAATATCAGACTTGATATTTGAGATTCGCAGCTTGCTGAAGTGTGTAAACGATTGTTCTGAGAATTCCGTGCTATCTAAGTGTTTGTCGAAATGAAAAGAACAGGAACAAGAACAATTTTACGTGGTTCGATCGTTAAAGATCTACGTCCACGGGCCAAGAACCAATTCCTTTGATTATTCTTTGAGTACAGATTTTCTATCACAGTTACAAGCATCAACTAAAACAGAGCTTTTCCTGTTACGAAAGTGAGTTGAAGAAGATGATCTCTGTTGAGCTGTTTTTCCCTCCCACTTTAAACTGTTTTCGTTAAGAATCGCGTCCACGCTTTTCACCCTTAAGTTGAGCCGCTGATATTTCAACTTTAGTAGAAATCGTCACTACCAACTGCAGTTTTTATAAGTCCTTGGTATTCCTACGATTTCTCTTTATCTGTCTCAACGATTCTTCAGACTTTGGGCAGCGTTTTGTATCATCTCATTTTTCACAGCAGATTACACTGATGGAAGCTTCTTCGATTTGAGTTTGCTCTCCACAAAGAGAATAATGAATATATACGCTGTATCACTCCAAAAAACTCGATAGCTTTATTACACGAATTAGCCATATCACAGAGTACTGAATTTAAACTATGACAACCACATGGAGTATAAAATGCCCTAGGATTAATATCTAACATTCTTGTTTGCACACCTTTATTTTTGCCTTTCATATTAGACCCGTTATCATAACCTTGCCCTCTAATATCATTTATATCAAGTCCAGTATTTTTTAATTCTTCAACAATCGCATCAAACAGACCTTTACCGGTTGTATCATTTACTATTAAAAATTCTAAAAAGTACTCCATAACTTTGACCGAACTTGATGATATATCCAAACATCTTAATATGAGAGTCATTTGCTATTTATGGCTTGTGTCGGGAGTACAATCAAGTATAATAGAAAAATATTTAGACTGCTTAACTTTTTCACTATTTTAGTTTTAACTCGTGTCCTAATAAATAGATTAGCTCGTTTTGCATATTATGTCCTAAATAATGCTTATGAATTTCATGGTTTTTGACACGTCTAAGATGTTCTTGCATTATTGGATCAAAGATTGCAATCATCTCAATTGCACCTAAAACGTTTCCATTATTTTCTTGGTAAATCTTTTCATTAGTGCCACGAAATGCTAAACATCTCTGGCTAGAAATTTTACAACCGCAATAATTCTTATTAAGACATTTTTCCAATGTTCTTTATCTTTATTTATTTTATCTTGAATATGTTTATCAACTGTTTTATTTTTCATCAATCTCAGTTCTAGATCAATCCAAGCACTCATATTCACAATATGTTCATTACTAACTTCGTGTCTTTTAAGTTTAGCACTAATATTCCTCCAATCGTTAGTTCCATCCCTTCCTAACTTACTTTTGCATATAGTAACATTAAATAATTTGCAACAAAAGCAAAATACCCTATCCAAATCTTTAGAATAGACTAACCATTTTCTTTCTAATGTTTCCCCATTAGCTAAGTTTTGAACATAAAGAGAAGAAGAAAAGTGTCTGCAATACTCATCTTTAGGAAATTCAATATCATCGATCTTAACTGGACCTTTTTCTACTAGTAAATCTCTTAAATTATTATCAATATTTATCCATTTGCTCGGATCATAAAAGTTAGTAGTTAAACTAATTGATTCATTATTTTTCTCTTGTTCCATATTATTAGTTTCGAGATTATCATATTTCAGTAGATCATCAAATACTTCTTCCTCCTCTAAAATTTGTTTGGCATTTTAGGGGTACAGTTTCTTCATTTAAAGAAGCCTCACGAATACCATCTTCCATCATAGAAGTCTGCCCAAAATTTTCTTGGGTGTTAGCCTTATCTTTATTAACTGTAACATAACCCTTTTTGCTATTCAACTAAAGCTTCTAGTTTCTGTTTTTTTAATCTCTTTGAGTGACCGGACTCATATTTTCTTGTAGACATCACTTACTAACAACAAATAATGCAAAAAATTTCAGAAATGCAATAAAAATAGCTTTACCAATAATAATAAATAAAAGATAAAAATACAAAGATAAAACCTGAATTATTTTGTTGAGCTTGGATTGTTGTTTGACTTGGATATTCAATGGAGCTTTTAGATAGATAATGAGAGTTGAGACCGTTGGATTTAGCAATGAGGGATATGAGTGATTTATTAATAGGCACAAAAAGGCTAACTAAAGTAGGAAGTTGAGAAGACAAGAAGACAGCCGAAAGAAATGAGAAGTCTGGAAGTTGAAATGACAAAAAAGAAACTTAAATGCAAGTTTAATTAAAGGAAAAATAATAGGTATATATTTGTATTATTGGGCTCAAAATACTGGGGTTAATTAAATTTTTTTTGCACACTATAACACTATTAAACTAAATGATGGGGACCTATAAAATGTTGGGGGCCTAAAGCCCATGCTTTAGTGGCTTTACCAAATGGCCGGGCCTAGGGGCAACTGATAGGCCATTTGGCTTCTGCTACCTCACCACCTATGATTAGTGGTTTCCTTGGCAATTCACATTTTCCGTTCGATTGTGGAAAAAGTTCGTCGACCGTAGCTGATAATGATTGTGGATCCATTGTCAGACATCATGCTAACTATGTCGGGAGTTTACTCTCACATCCTCGAGGACGAGGATGTCTTCAACGGCGGGGTAATGTAAGGACCCGACGAGATGAAGAAGGAAGGAAGACAATGGCTAATCGGGCTCATAAGAATTTGGCTTAGACTGTTAAAGTCCATTATGGCATTTGGTCCATTTTATGCTTTTGATGCTTTTCTTTATATATTATAGCTGTGATGAGTTATGAAACTAAGCAAATGAATTATCTAAAGTTCTATCTTCATCTCTATCGCTGACCTCTCTTCTCAATTCTTCTATTTCCAGTTCTTCTATGCCCTTCTGAATCTTCTCTAAATCTTCTAAATCTTCTCTGTTCTCATTATCCTCTTTCTAAATTCCTTCACAAATAATCCATATCAGCCCACACGCCAACCGTTCGATAAAAAGCCCAAGTAAGAAACCAGCGAATTAAGGCCGGGATCTTACAAGAAGATACGATGCATGAGAATGGAAAGGGTGCAATTGAAGATAATAAAGCCATGCAAAACCATGTCGAAGGGATAACCAACTCATTGAAGGAGCTTACATTGCCTTTTACTCAATCTTTCTAGGAAACGGCAAAAACTCACCGATTAAAGTCAAAGGATTTACTCGTCCGGGTCAAGAGTCTGAAATCGAGCACAACAAATCCTCAAATATACAAATGGATGGAGTATACGTCCGAAAGCTTATGAACTCCTAACAAAGGCAGGATATTGTGACACTCGGACCGTGGAGACGGGTGTGAGCCACTCGTCTACTCGGATGTATGGGAGTACAGTCCGAGGTGCAAACCACGGGGAGGGGTACATGAACGAACCGATCCACACCCAAATGAGAGGGGATACTGAGACTGACAATGTATGAGCGTGTCAGGATAAGAATCGTATAAGAGAATTGATAGTACTACTCATATCACCAAGGTCGACCTACCTTTTCGGGAGTCCATCTATAGAAACTCCCACGTTAAGAGTGCTTGGTGGGGCAATCTAGGAATGGGTGACCCCCTGGAAAGTTTCTCAGGGTGCGTGTGAGTTAGTGCACGAAGCACGCTGGAAGTTTAAATGGCGATACAGTGGGGCCAGACTATCAGTCGGAGTGTGGTGGGCCCAACCCTAGTCCCGGTAGGAACCGATACTACAGTGACACTCGGTATGGGACGGGTCATTACAGATATGATGCAAATAAAGGACCAAAGTCCTCTTTAACCGGAAACATTTAAAAAGGGTCTTGGTTTTCCCCCACAAAAGTCTGTCCGCATTGTATTGAAGCGAGCTAGTATAAATCACGTATCTGAAGATGGATCGAGAATTGACCGGATCAACGGAAAATTATTGAAGCGTTACTATGCCTAAAAAAGAAAAAAAAAAAAAGAAAAAAATGAAGAAAAAAAAGAAGAAAAGAAAATGAAAAAAACGCTCCTTAACTTACGGACCTAAATTTCATGTTACTCCATGACGTACGAGTCTAAACTGCATGTTACTCCTGGCCCGCATGAGTCTAAACTGTGAAAGGAAAACATTAATGATAAGTGCATATGTCTAAACTGCTAACTTATCCCACATAGTCCGCTGTAATTAAAAAACGGATACTCCTGGCCCGCACGAGTCTAAAGTGTGACAGTCAAACATTAATGATAAGTGCATATATCTAAACGGCTATTACCTCACATAGTCCGGTGTGGTTAAACATCGGATACTCCTGGCCCGCACGAGTCTAAAGTGTGAAAGGCAAACATTAATGATAAGTTCATATGTCTAAACTGCTAAATCCCACATAGTCTGGTGTGGTTGAACGATCGACACACGACGTGCTAATATAAAGTGCAAGTGCGACAAGTAATAATTAAAACGAATAGGCAGTGGACCTATCGTTTGTTGCGTAGTAAGGTGAGTAAACGAGTATTGAACACGAGGAATAAACTTGATTACTAGTAATAACCTATCGACTCGATATCTAGCCTGAATAAAGTGCGTAAATTGTCTATACTACGAACCATCCTAATAGATTAATAAAGATGTGCTCGAGATTCGAATCCCATTAGGAACTATAGGCTAAGACAATAGAATATCGCTCCTATGTGATTAAGACTAAATCGCAGTAATTTCCTACCCACTCCGAATTTGCTGTCGCCCTAGACGTTCGTGAGAATCTGAGATTCAATAATTACTAACGGCAAGGATCGAGTATTTGCTGTCGCCCTATACCGAGTCATATCATCTATGAACGGCCTAATCGTTGTTTAGCTGTTACCCTAAACGATTTTCCATACATTCACTTCAACACATAGATATATTGAGGCAAAGAAACACTTTCATAGATAGATAGATAGATAGAATACACGAGTCACGATAAATTTACGTCTTAACTACGAAGCAACCTAGCGTTCATCTACTCCCAAACACAAGAGGGAATTAGAATTGGGCTTTTAAACCAAAATTCGCAACCTTCACGGCCTGGAACATGGGCCTTCACGGCCGTGAACGTCTCTGTTTCGCTTCGCGTTGCTCTCGGCCTTGTACACATTTATTCACGGCCGTGACACCCTTCACGGCCTCTTGCGTCATTCTTCACGGTCGTAACACCATCGGGTTCGATTTGCCTTGCTCTCGCCCATTTGTCACGGCCACAAGCACCACCTTTCACGGCCGTGACGGTCTCCGGCAGCACTTGTCACGGCCTGGTGCAAGATCTTCACGGCTGTGAAGCTCTCCTGCAGCACTTGGATTTGCTAGTTTTTGCCTCGTTTTCGCTCATTTTTGCCCGATAACCATCCCAAGGTCCTACAGTATGCAAATAGGTGTAAATAGAGCATATAAATGTAAGAAACGATGAAGAATACTCTATTATATCCCAAATAACTGCTACAATAAACGTATTAATATACGTTATCATTGAACAACAGATAATCATGGCCCGCATGAGTATAAACTGTGTACGGCACCACCCCCTCAAATAAAAATATATTTGAACTACGAGAAATGACTTGATCCCCTAAAAGGATACATAGGCAGCTTGGACATCGTCCAAATTCAGATATAAAATAAAAGGTGGGTGACCGTTTTGGTAAAATGAAGGTATCTTATCCTCAACATATTGCTCGCACTCGAATTGGATCGTTTCAACGAATGTCTGCTCGAGGACTTTTTTTTTTACAAGAAACTGTTGAAGTACATGAATTGGAAACGTCAAAGTGGGGGCATTTCGTGTGATATATTTTTTTGGAAGAGAACGAAATACTTCAAGTTTATTTCCCCGAAAGTCCGTCAGCAAGACTTGAAGTGGGTGCATTTGTAGACAATTAAAAATTAATCGTCTATTTATATTGTTGGGATTTAATAAATAATTCCAAGAAATAAAATAAGATTATTTAATTAAATTGCTATTTATTGAGATTCATAAATTAATCTCAAGTTCATAAATAGTTAATTTATTTAATATTTATCATATATGATAATATATATTCCTTTTATACAAAATCCCATACATGGTAATATGTGTAGAGATTTGTTAAATGAGTAAAATAATCAAATCAAATATCATAATATCACCAGATATTGAGAGAATAAAGTCAAATATGGAATAATAAAATTAAATCAAAATCAAATCATATATGGACTAAATCAAGCCCAAAGGCCCACGACGAAACATTCGATAATATCTCTTTGTCATATCCAGAAGAAGTCCAATTAAGATTCATGATCAAGCCCAAAGGCCCACAAGTATCTACTAAGATTCGTGATCAAACCCAAAGGCTCACAAAGAAACGTTTCGAGAGAGCCTCTTCAACGAATATCAAGTCCAAGTGTTACCTTCGTGATCAAGCCCAAAAGCCCAGGAAGCAACGCCCATATTTCAAAAGCGTCCTCCAAGTCCAAGTGTTACGTTCGTGATCAAGCCCCAAAGGCCCACGAAAGAACTTTAAAGAAGGCCCAAATAAAGAAATTCAAGATCCAATGATTTCCCAAAGTTCTTCCAAAGTCATTCAAGTGAAGAATCAGATACAAATAGAGATAGAATCCACTAAATTTCATCAAATTTCATTTGTACAATTTTTAGAATAATTTGATATTCAAATAAAAGAAAATACGTTACAGACCTTGCATCGAAAAAGCTTAATCTCTCGACCAAAGTTTTTCTTTTTTATTTTCTACCAACTGCATGATCTAGGAAACGATAGTAGTTTCCAGTCATCTCTACTCTGGGTCTCAGAATTATGTTACATCTGAGAGATTGACATTTGTTTTTAGATGGCTTATAATATGAGACATTTCACCTGATCCCAAAAATAGTCTCGTCCATGGGTATACGACACATGCTTATTGCCAATCGAATCGATATAAAAAAAATGAATTTTTGTACTTCTACAGAAAAATTTAACAAAGTTTCTTGCTAAATTTCGTTAATCCAATCTGAACCCATTGTGCTTTCGAGTTTTCTTTCTCTATTCTAATATGTGTATCAATTGAACAACCTTCACAACTGCCCTCAATCTCCGTATATATAGAATCAGAAGGAAATTAGTGTATTTAACATAACATGAGAATACAACAAAACTGGGCTTGGAATTACACTCAACAGCAATCGTCGCACAGAACTTAACGTAACACTAACAAATCAGATACACATTCACAACATGTCTCCAAACTTACACATTTTAGCACCTTTTTTGCAGGGCAGGACATGGCATCATAATCAAGCATCCAAGTTCTCCATTTGAATGCTGCTCTTAAAAGGCATATATTCTCCAAGATATCCGCCGAGATGATCATACAAAGCACTCTTATCAATCCCCTGGTGATGACAGCTCACACATAGTAAAACACGCTCTGCACAAGCAATCCAATCAAGTTCACAATAACAAGCAAGCCTACCAAGATCCCCCGCGCCCCCCACCAAAATCCTCGTCAACACCCCAACATCATTGCCTCCATGGTCAACAATCGAACCAAAAAACCCATTGGGTTGCGCCGCAGACTTCCAAGTACCCAAACACCAGGCCAAACCCCATGCATGCCTTCCCTTTGAGCAGCTCGTAGCTCTTTTTCATGGCCGCAAATCCATAGACGGGCTCGAGCACTAAGACGACGCTCACAGGTGCCACATGGCACTAAGAACACCACGTTGTAGGCAACCATTAGGATGGGGACCCATACGAATATGACGAACAGGCGCTTGAAGACGCTCGGAATCTCCGCGATCGTGGAGAAGGAGACGGGCTTTGTAGCGTAGAGAGAGGCGACGGTGAACACGACGGCAGCGGTGGAGATGAGGGAGAAGGCGAAGAGGAAGATTGTTGGGTTTTAGAGCTTTGGGCCAATTGGGCCAAATATGGGTAATTAACCCATTAATAAAATTTGTCCTAATTTAATTAAATCGGGAAGCCGTCAATCGTCGAAACGGAAATCGTTAAAAGATTGCGAATCTATGTTTCGAGGGAAATCTAACGGATATTAATACGCTCAAAACCGAGTTCGAGTGAATGAGAAATTAATTTTCGAAGTAAGCCCAATAACATTAAAATGGTTGATAGTATATAAATGTGGGTAGTTGTCCCACAATTACACACTAAGAAAATCTTCACTATAAATATAGAAACCCATGTGGGAATATTCAAAAGGACTTGCCATGTTAATGGGCTTAAATTAGCTTAAGTGGGCTTGAGAAAATTAGGTGAGTTTTGGTCCAAATAATAGCCCGAGTGCGAGGAGGTGCCTCGCACCGACTAGCACCGAGCACCGAACCCGTGCCCATGCCCGAGCCCGAACCCTTGGCCGTGGCCGTGTCTGATGCCGAGGCCGTACCGTGCCAAAGTGCGCAATGGGTGATTTGAGGTGCACACTTTATTGTGATTACGAGCTAGAAGTCGTTGTAGCTTGGGGACGATCGCTGCTAACCGAAATCACTGAATATCGGGGCGATGAACAGTGTGTCTAACACATGCCTCGACTGACTCTATGATCATGGTTATGGATAATCTCGATACTCAAGCTCGAATTATTCATCATCTGGTGCTTACTCGGAATCGCAATAGCAGTTTTCGTCTACTGGGTGCTTATGCACTGTACTTGCGTGTAACACTAATCCAGGAACCAGAGATTCACCAAAAACCATTTCATCATTCTGTTGCCGTTGACCAGACCGCAACCGAAAACAACAATCGTAAGACGAAATTCGTGTTCTGATCGATGGTAACCAACGCAGTAACGATCCCTGCCAGCAGCCAGGTCGAACGTCCTACAAGTTCAATGGGACATAGTTCAACGTTGACAGCAGAAGATGATGTTCTACCTGATGACGCTCCACCTGGTCCAATTCTTGAAGATTATGCTGCTCGTGTCGCTCAATCTGAGCAAGAAAATGCTGCATTAGACGCATGGAATCATAACGATTCATGTGCCGCAATTATATCCTGAACGCTTTAGATGACTCCCTATACAACGTCTATGCAGTGGCTTCGACTGCGAAAGAGTTGTGGGACTCGTTGGACAAGAAGTATAAGACCAACGATGCTGGACTGAAAAAGTTCATTATCGGCAAATTATTGGACTTTAAGATGACCGACTCTAAGCCGGTGCTGGATCAAGTTCGTGATATGCAACTGATCATTCACGATATTCATGCTGAAAATATGCAGATTAGTAAAACCTTCCAGGTAGCTGCGATTATCGAGAAGCTCCCGCTTCTGTGGAAGGATTTCAAGAATTATCCTAGCACAAATGAAAGGAAATGGGGCTTGAGGATCTGATTGTGCGGCTTCGAATCGAGAAAGATAACCGAAAGAATGAAGGCAAGAACAAGAGGGGCAGTATGGAGGCGGGAGCTAACTTGGCCGAGCCGGGCTCTGGCAATAAGCGGAAGAGGCCAGGTCCCCCGCAAAAGGAACAAACCCTAATCCAAAAGAATAAGGGCAATTGTTGTAACTGCGACAAACCTGGACCATATGGCCAAGGATTGTCGCAAGAAGAAGAGAGTTAATAAGACTCGGGTGCATCTGACTGAAGAGAAGCAGCTGGCGACGGATATGTCGGAGCTAGACCTGACTGCAGTCGTGTACGAGGCGAACGTCGTAGAAAATCCGAACTTCTGGTACATGGAAGTGGAGCAACGCGCCACATATGCTCCGACAAAATGTTCTCCACCTACACGCCAATTTCGAGTAGGACGCTCTATATGGGGAACGCAGTGACGCCCAACATCGTAGTATTGGGATGGGTGGTGCTGAAGATGACCTTAGGCAAGGAGGTGCCACTTGTGGACGTGCTGCATGTCCCAGACATCCGCAAGAACTTGGTGTCCGGCGCTTTGCTTAGTAACGCTGGATTTAGACAAGTGTCTGGGGCTACCAAATGTGTACTGACCTCATTTTATTGGCAAGAGTTACCTCGAGAAAGGATTTTTAAATTATCTGTAATGCTTGTAAAACGCGAGGTTAAGCTCGCTGATAATAATGAAGACAGTTTCTTACTTGGTTGAGTTGTCTAATTTATGGCATGAGAGATTAGGACATGTGAGTTTAAACAAAGTGAAAAAGCTAATAAGTTTAAACTTACTTCCACAAATGGAAATCGATTCACAACATAAGTGTGAAGTCTGCTTTGAAGCAAAGATGGTCAATGCACCATTTTTCTCTGTCGAGATAAATAGTTCACCACTAGAATTGATCCATACTGATATATGTGATCTAAAATTCGTGCAAACTAGAAGCATAGTTATTAAAGGCGAGGAGCAAAGAGGCGATATATCACTGCCTTGCCTCAGAGGCGAGGCGTAAATAAGCCGGTTGCCTCAAAAATTGAGGCGATTATTATTAAATGAATATTTTTTTATTTTATTCATGACCACCCACTCTTGTATAAATTGTAATACTATTACATACCATAACAAGAGTAAATGATTGATTAACAATTATCATAGAAAAATATTCAATGCATGTAGTACTTAACATAATAATCTAGACAAAATATGAACAAGTTCATAACATGCACATAAAAGGCATGGACAAAAATAAGTAGAACCCAAAGCTTCTAGGACAAAAAGAAAAAGTCAAAGCTTTCTAGACAAAAAAAAAAGAGAAGTCAAAGACTCCAAGCTTTGGAAAAAAATAGCTTCCTAAACAAAAGAACAGAAGCCAACGCATCTATATGTCATCATCTAGTTGCTCATTAACGTAGTCAAATTATTTTTTATTAGGGTTTATCGATAGTGGAGCTTTTAATTATAAGAGAAAACATGTTTAAATAAGTGGGCTTTTACATTTACAACTGGGCTTTTATAAGTTGGTTTCTCTTTTGCTGAGTAATTTTCAGAGGCGACCGCCTCGCTGCAAGTCATACCACCGATTAGGCGACCGCCTCATACCGCCTCTTCAATACACAACGCCTCTATGTGCTTAGAGGCGATTCTCTACCACCTCACCTCATTCAGTGCCTAGGCGCGCCTCAAATA
This sequence comes from Craterostigma plantagineum, assembly GCA_027422505.1. Classification (NCBI taxonomy): domain Eukaryota; kingdom Viridiplantae; phylum Streptophyta; class Magnoliopsida; order Lamiales; family Linderniaceae; genus Craterostigma; species Craterostigma plantagineum. The sequence goes on along the minus strand of JAPQWV010002828.1, from coordinate 38,826 downwards.
ACCTTGACTAGAGGTGTAAAGAAATATTTTATTACGTTTATCAACGACTGCACGAAGTACTGTCACGTGTATCTTTTCAGTGGTAAAGACGAAGCGCTTGATATCTTCAAAAGATATAAATGTGAAGTTGAGATCAACTTAACTCTAAGATCAAAATAATAACAAGTGACGAAGGAGGAGAATACGTGGCACCATTTGAGGAATTTTGCCGAGAACATGGTATTATTCATCAAACGACGGCGCCATATTCACCTTAATCGGATGGCGTTGCTGAACGCAAAAATAGAACTCTTAAAGAGATGATGAATGCGAGGATAATCAGTTCAGAGCTGCCCCAGAATTTGTGGGGGGAAGCCATACTGTCATCAAACCGCATTCTAAATATGTTGCCACACAAGAAACATGATAAAACACCTTACGAACTGTGGAAAGGTAGACAAACTTCCTACGGATATCTTAAAGTGTGGGCGTGTCTAGCAAAGGTCGAAGTACCTAACCAAAACAGGTTAAGATCGGACCGAAAGCTGTTGATTGCATTTTCATTGGATATGCGGATAACAGTAATGCATACAGATTTTTGGTGCATAAGTCAGAAATTCCAGACATGAATGTTGGGATGATTATTGAATCGGGAAATGCTGCATTTTAGAGGATATCTTTCCTAAGAAGAAAAGAAATGAAATAAGTTCTGGAAAGAGAACTCGAGAAGCCGTTGAAAGTTCGCCTCCAGAAGTTGAGGAACCACGACAAAGTAAACGCAAGAAAGTGGCCAAATCGTTTGGGCCTGATTTCCTAGCATATATATTAGATAATGAACCTCGGAGAGTGCAAGTTCTGGGAAGAAGCTGTAAACAGCGAAATTGAGTCCATCATGCAGAATCACACTTGGGAGTTAGTAGATCTTCCAAAAGGGTGTAAACCTTTAGGATGCAAGTGGGTCCTTAAAAGGAAATATAAAACTGATGGATCAATTGAGAAATATAAGGCTCGTTAGTAGCCAAAGGATATTCCAAAAAGGATGGGTACGATTTCTTCGACACATATTCACCCGTAACGAGAATTACGTCAATACGTGTTTTATTTGCTATTGCAGCATTATATGACCTCGAGGTACACCAAATGGATGTCACAACAGAATTCCTAAATGGGGACCTCGAAGAAGAAATCTACATGCATCATCTTGAAGAGTTTATAGTACCTGGGCAGGGAAACAAAGTGGGACGACTCGTGAAGTCGCTTTACGGGCTTAAACAAGCACCGAAACAATGGCACCAAAAATTCGATATGACGATGCTATCGAATGGGTTCAAAATCAACGAGTGTGTGCAAATGTGTTACATTAAGGGCACACCCGATGAATTTACAATTGTCTGTCTTTATGTAGACGACATGTTAATCACGGTAAGCAATCAAAAAATGATTGTAAAGACGAAGATTATACTGAAAAACCATTTCAGTATGAAAGATATGAGTTTAGCTAGTGTCATACTAGGGATAAACGTCTATAAGACGCCCGAAGAAGTTATGCTGACACAATCTCATTATGTTGAGAATGTGTTAAAGAAATTCAATGTCTTCGATGATCCTCCAGCTAGGACTCCTGTAGACTTAAATCTACACCTGGCCAAGAACAGAGGAGAACCGATATCACAGTAAGAATATGCTCGAGTCATTGGCAGTCTAGTGTACCTATCAAACTGCACTCGACCTGATATAGCATATTCGATCAGTAAACTCAGCAGGTTTACGAGTAATCCTGGGAGTAATCATTGGATAGCTTACAGAGGGGTGCTGAGATATCTGAAGCACACTATTAATCATGGCATATTCTACTCGAGATATCCAGCAATTTTGAATGATACTGCAATGCAAACTGGATATCAAACAGCAAAGACTCCAAGTCCACGAGTGGTTATGTATTTACCATCGGTGGTGGAGCAATCTCTTGGAAGTCGTCCAAGCAAACGAGCATAGCTCAAGCTATGATGGAATTGGAGTTTATTGCACTAGACAAAGCCGGCGAAGAAGAAGAATGGCTTCGTAATTTTTTGAAGGACATTCCTTGTTGGAATAAACCTGTACCGCCTAATATGATACATTGCGACAGTATGACCGCAATTAGACGTTGATAATGGATTGGGCCGGGCCGGTTCCGGCCGTTTCCACCGGTTCCGGCACTGTTCCGATCCCGGTTCCGGTTCCGGGACCATTTTCCCGGGACCGGACCAGAACCGCGGAGCAGAACCACGGGCCACTAATGGGCCGGTTCGTTCCAGAACCGGTTCGGCCCATTATTATTATTATTATTATTATTATTATTATTATTATTATTATTTTATTTTTTTTACTATTTTCGGAATTTAAAAAAAAATTGAAATATCCGTTCAGCCGGTTCCGGAACCGGAACCGGTAATCCACGTTTCCTGGTTCCCGAAACCGGCCCAAACGACTTTTAATGGGCCGGTTACCGGTTCCAGTTCTGGACCAGTTTTCTGGGCCGGTTTTGGGCCGGTTCCGCGTTGACCCGGCCCATTACCTAGGTCTAGCCGCAATTGGTAGAGCGTAGAATAATATGTATAACGGTAAGTCTCGACATATTCGTCCAGGGCATAATACTGTACGACAACTTATCTCTAGTGGAATAATCTCTACTGACTATGTGAAGTCTAAAGAGAACATAGCAGATCCTTTGACGAAAGGCAATGCTAGAGATCAGCATTATAACGCATAAGGGGAAGGGGCTTAAAAACCACACACCCAAGAACGATCTCGGTGGTAACTCAACCATGATGAGTGGAGATCCCACAAACTTGGTTCAATGAGACAATAAGCTGAGTGCAGTTCAGTAAGTTTACTTGGAATTTTCTGAGAAGATCATTCTCATAAGCTGCCCAAGTAATTACCCGACGACGCGTGGTAAAGGGTAGCACGTTGCTTTTAATGATGGTCATACTGATAGAATAATTATTTGTATCCGCAAACGTGTGTTATTAGATGTTATTTATCCAAATTAGCTCGGGTATCTTGCACTTACACATATATTTCTTGATTACAGATATCCGATGAAAATAGTTCATAAATGAATTTTTGGACAGATCAGTAATTATCATGCGATGTTTTACAAATTATGGTCCAATATCAGCCCATTCTAACCATTGGATATATTACCCAACCAAGAAGAAAACCTATAAACACCTTTTGAAGATGGGTAATTATCATATAAATGTGGGGACCTTCAAGCGCGGCTCATAATCAATTTCCACGATGTTTCTTCACATTATCAACTATGCTCATTGATTAATGGCCGTGGCCCATCAAGATTGGAGAGATAAACTCAAGCATAAAAAATTCGAAATACACAAGCATGCTCAAGGACCATAGAAGACAAAAAGAAATAAAGAGAAAACATGTTGTTGCTTTATTATTAGTCTATATGAAAAAAAAAAAGAAGACATCAAAGTTTGAAGCAAAGCCAACCAAGAAAAACATCTTTGTGCTGGGAGAATTCAAACTTCGAAGGTTGAGGCAAGGAGAAACGGAATTTCAGCTCCTTGTTTCGAGTGAGAAAGAAAAAAAAGAAACACGGCACATCTCTGAAAAAAATGGAGCTGCTGTCGTTCATACGTGGGAAGATGGACAGTGACAGAGAGCCACGAAGAACACCTCACTTCTCACAGTTCGAATTATTTTTCTTCAATAGTTGTTACTTTGAATCTGTGGTTCCGTCTTAATTTCGTCTAATCTATGTGCTATTTTAATTAATCTTGTATTTTGTTGGGTTTTCGTTTTAAAGACATTATTTTACTTGGTTAAGCTTCAAGATCCATCATCACCATTGGCTTGTGGTTAAATTGTGGTATTGTGTGCTGCCGAGAGTTATAGAAGAGAGAAATAAAAAAGAGACCGAATTAAGTAGAGATTCAGCGATAGATGATAGAGAGCTGAGAGAGATCGAGCTGAGAAATGAGTGAGAGCAGAGATCGAGCGATAGTGAGTGATAGATAATGCGAGAGCAAATAGAAATTGAGGAGAGAACAGAGACGAGTGGGATTGCTTTTCATTTAAAGAACTTTTGTTTCCTTTTAGTTGCTGTACCTTTATATATTAAAAGTTATTTATATATTATAAGTTATTTATGATACAAAGAGTCTTAAGCTCATTAACGTGGATAGCTGAGTTCTGCTATCTCTGATTCTCGGGCGATAACGCATACCGATACCTCTGATGTGCTTTTTCGAGGAAGACAGCTAGTCGTCGCAATTCATACGGTCGTATGTTCATTTCTGTCTATTTCGATATGTTGTTAGAAATAATTAATTTTAGTTGTATTTTCATTATTATGTTTAGCGGCTAAACTCGCATAGTCGAAGGATTATTTGAAGCCAAGGTTTGTTAAAAATGTGCGATTAAACGAGTCTACCTTTGAAAGCGTAAGTATTCGTTTAACCGAGAGTTAATTAAATCGATGAACTTAGGTTAAATAAACAGTGGCCAATGTTTATGACATCTAGGTAAATCAATAGCTAATTAAAACAACAAATCCGTAATTGTTTGTTCGTTTTAATAAGTGACAAATAATATTAAACTTCTCTACCTTCTGTAAGTGTAAGTTATATTATCGCATTAAACGATTTGATTTTAATAAACCGGCGTCCAAGTTATTAGTCAATAATTGGGTCTTTTTCGTATTTAACGCTGTCGGAAATTAAATCTTGCAGAGCGTCCCAGAGATTATTTTTCGATAGGGAAGTAATTATAGAGTCTTAATTATCGAGAAAGTAAGAAAAGATAGTTGTTAGGCGTTCGTCGATAACTATAACCGATTATGCTTGCGTTGACATAATATGTTTTTAAATCGATGATCGGTTAAATAGATCTAGGTGGACAATAATTCCTTCGGCTATTATTTTATTATCGTTAGTTTTGATATTTGTATCTCGTTCACTACTACGCCCAAACTTTATCAACAACCAACCCCCCCAATATAATAATTATTATTATTCTTATTATCATTATTGTGAGTATTATTATTCTTATTATTATTATTATTATTATTATTATTATTATTATCGAGTTGGAAATTAGAAATAAACCAACCATTTTCCCTATGAGGACGATCTCTACTTTCACTATACTAGTATTTAGTGAAAAAGGTGATAAATTTTATTTTTGGCCGTTTTCGACGCGACCACATACCCAGATGGTGGAGTATTCCGGGTTACTCCTGGGTCTAAGTCCTAATGATCAATCACCTATATAAGTGAGAAGTGAGGCCGCTTCATTGGTCCAACACTTATGAATCCAGATATGGTCCAAGGCCAAAATGAACACAACGTGATAATCGAAAAAAATTAGATTTGTCACTGTGTGTACGTTGTTGTCTTAATTTACACAAAGCTGCTAGTTCAAAACATCATGATCACTGAGCAGCGAGTAAATTCGATTGCGTTTCACTAGGGAAGGTTCAAAGCTATAAGCTACCTATCTCGATGCAGTGACGGGTCGTCGAGGTTTCATGCAAGAGTGAGCATGCATAACATTTGCTTTAATTTCCATTCATGTGGGGGATTGTTGGGGTTTTAGAGCTTTTGGGTCAATTGGCCAAATATCATTAATAAATCTATCCCGAATTTATTTAAATCGCGAAGCCGTCAATCGTCGAAACGGGAAATCGTTAAAAGATTGTGAATCTATGTTCCGAGGGAATCTAATGAATATTAATACGCTCAAAACCGAGTTCGAGTGAATGAGAAATTAATTTTCGACGTAAGCCCATGTGGGTTTATTCAAAAGGACTTGTCATGTTAATGAGCTTAACTGGGGTTGAGAAAATTAGGTGAGTTTTGGCCTAAATAATAGCCCCTCCTCGCACCGACGAGCACCGAGCCCGTGTCGTCCGTGCCGTGCCGAAGTGCGCAATGGGTGCTTTGAGGTGCACACTTTGCACGACGCATCGGAGCGAGGAGCATTGAGGAACTTAAATTTATGCTCCGGTGAGCGGTGATGACACTACCAGTGGACTGTTGGACTGATCCGGCCCAACCCTAGGAACTGTCGGTTGTCGAATCGAGCCGCCGGTGGGACGGGTCGGAGAATCGGGCTGTCGGTCGGAGAATCGGGCCTGTCGGTCGGTTCGGGCCGTCTAATTAACCGACAGTCCAAAAGTTGTGAGATATTGCATTCTGATCCCTGGGCTGAAAAGTCAAAATTACAAAAGCAGTCCAACAAGTTCATGAATTTGCGATTAAGCCCCTGCGAGATAAAGTCTATAAATAGACCCCAATATGAGTTGGAAAATTCATTCACTCCAACCCACGAAATTTGCATATCACTCACCAAACTCCCCAGTTTCCCAAAGCAAGAAAAATTCGATTTGCAGTACGATTCGCTGGAAAAACTCGAATCGTTGTGCTGCGATTACGCGCTAGAAGTCGTATCTTGGGGACGATCACCGTTAATCGAATGCACTGAATATCGGAGCGATTTCGTCTTATGGACAGTGTGTCTAACACACGCCTCGACTGACTCTACGACGATCACGGTCATGGATAATCTCGATAAACTCAAGCTCGAATTATTCATTATCTGGTGCTTACTCGAAATTGCAATAGCAGTTTTCGTCTACTGGGTGCTTATGCACTGTACTTGCGTGTAATCACTAATCCAGGAACCTGAGATTCACAAGAAACCATTTCATCATTCTATTGCCGCCGACCAGACCGCAACCGAAGAAACAACAAAGATGAGGTAGAAGAATTGGACGGTGAAGAGCCGAGACTAGTCGACAGCGGTGGAGTCGTCAGATTGGAGGTGGCCGAGGATTGGGTGGGTGAAGAGCGAGTGAGCTAGATTGCGAAGGAGAGGGGGAAAATTAGGGTTACGGTATGAGGTAGAATGTCCTCGGCGATGTTTGGGGACTGAATCGGTTCTCTGAGGATGTGTGGGATGCTCATGACTTGGAGCTCTTCGCTGGGCAGATCCATCACCTCTGATTTCTTGTTTTGAAGGTTTGAAGGGTGGAGAGAGTTAACACTCCATCTTCTGACTACGTTCAAGATAACTTCAGCTACAAATCATTAATCCGACGTTCCATCTGCCGCCGACCAGACCGCAACCACAGAAACAACAATCGTCGGTCAAGACATCATGTTCACTGAACAGTGAGTAAATTTTCGCTAGGGAAGGTTTAAAGCCACAAGCTACCTATCTCGATGCAGTGACGGGTCGTCGAGTTTTTCTTGCAAGAGTCAGCATGCATAGTATTTGCATTAATTTTGTAATACCCGTAAAATTTAATTACGGGATCTAGTAATTAGAGGTGAGAATGTTTAATTAGAAATTCTGTTGGACTAATTAAATAAAGAATGCTAGGTCTACAAGGAAATTAATACGTAAATTATTATGTGAAATTATCTACCAATAATATTTTGGGTATATGTTATGATATTATATGTGCTTATACTAGTATGTTTTACGTGTTACATATATGTGCTATATGATTGATATGATGAATTTAGGACTTAGAAACATTTTAGATGATATTCATATATAATTGAAGAGTCAGAGAAAACACGGCAAATTATAAGATGACAAGGTTTAATTTCGATTTATGATATGAACCAAATTTCAATCGGCCGATTTTGACAGAAAGAATTAGACAAACCTAAATATGTAATTTCAACTGATTGCTGTACATAAAGATGTCCAAATCACCGAGCTTGAGTAAGTAATGGGGGAAATCGGCCGATAACATATACAAATTAAAATTGACCGAATGTGAGTATTGAGACCTAGATGATTGTGGAGAAAGTCTATTCGACCGATACAAATGTATAGATATAGACATTTTGTATTCAACAATCGCTGAGTAAACAACAAGAAATCGGGCGAATATAGTATAGGGCGAGATATAATTAACCAATTAAAATAGACTCGGAAAAATCACACTACCGTTAGCAACCACCGTGAGCACCATAGCTGATTTGCATTTACAGCTCATTTTCTCCATTTCCGGCGATGCCATCACCTCCGCCGCCCCTCTTAGCTTCCTCATAACCTCCGTTGTCCATCTTCCACGCACTCATTTATCAGAAATTCATCATCCCAGCTATGTACGAGAAAATTGCAGTGTAATAAGAATTTCTGATAAATGAGTGCGTGGAAAATGGACAACGGAGGTTATGAGGAAGTTAAGAGGGGCGGCGGAGGTGATGGCATCGCCGGAAATGGAGAAAATGAGCTGTAAATGCAAAATCAGCTATGGTGCTCACGGTGGTTGCTCACGGTAGGTGGGCACCATAGCAAACCTACGGTGGTTGCTCACGGTAGGTGGGCACCATAGCAAACCAATATATATATATATATATATATATATATATAAGTATACATGTTGCTTTCGCCGAGCAAGTAGGATTTTTGTAGGTAAAACAAAATCGATCGATTATATTGGCTAAGCATATTGAGACAAAAATCGACCGATTGTGATGTAGGATATAAAATCAACCAGTTTATGTATACTAATTAGAATTTTGATCGATACACATATTAGTAGATGAGATCAATTATATAAGAACAATTTTCAAGTAACTAGAAACTCCATATAAGTTTAAAAAGGAATACCTAACGATGAAGGAAACCTATAATAATATAATAATGGATGTTACTCATTGAAGATAAGTACTAATATGTCATTTTCTAACTATTACACGTAAAGTCTAGATAAAAGAGAAACCCTCATTTTAAATCATTAACTTCGAACCAAGGTGTGAAACTAAGGAACCAACAAAGAAGAATTGGCCACTCGAAAGTCTGAGTACTCAACTTATATACGTTAAAGACCAAGAAGTAATTTTAGCAACTCAGAATCGGACATAAGGAGGTAAGAAGTGTACTTACAACACCTAAATTCAGTCATAAATATATACTGTTTTAGTTCATACGATTTATAAAAATATTTAGACATGAACCGTAGACAAAAACCCTAAATGCTGGAACGAGACTAACCCTGATATTAATTGTTTAAATCTTTTATAGGAAAAGTGTAATAATTCAGGGAGGAAAATTAAAGGAACATAGAGAATCTTGGTGTACGACAGATGGTAAAAACCCTAATTTAGGGTATAGATTCACATTTAAGGGTTCCCTTGGAATTAGTTATGAACGTGATTTTGAGACTTACAACCTTAGTATAAGAGGATTTTGGGTAATGTTGGGCGTTTAGAGTGGAAGCGAATTTTAGAAACTTATGAATTTTGGATAGAATGAGCTATGAGTTTAATTCTGGGTAAATGATCATACGAAGCTTTCGATCAGTTGGTAAAGAACCTTGAACTTTCGGGAGATTAGGAGAAGTAAATAGAACTCGACAATTTAAGGTGTGAACATAGCAAATCAAGCGATTGAATAACTTTAAATTACATAAACAAATCGGGCAATTGGGAATTGTGAAAAAGCTTTTTTATATAGGAAATGGACTTTCGGTTAAATCTCGAAGCTAACTTAGTTTAGTAAGAATGATTTCGAAATCTTTGGATATGATGTGACATACATCTCGAAATCTTAGTGTAATGTTTCAATCTCGAGATTTCATGTCGAAATATTGTATATTATTAAAACAAAGCTCGAGATCTTTGTTTGTATTATGTCAAAAATCCATGTTGATGTTAACTTTGAAATTTGTGTAATATCTCGAGATCATTGTCGAGATTCTATGATCCATAAGTGTATGTCGAGATTTATATTTAACCTACGCTCGAGAATTGCCTTCGACATTGATATCCTTATATGCAATCTCGGAAATACATATCGAGATCTATCTAATATTATATATCAAAATCTATGTTGGTATCAACATCTTGGTGCATTATTTAAAATGTCGAACTCGTATATACATATCAAAATCATTTCAGGAACACGTCGAGATCCTATCGAAATTCTTAACAAAGCTCGAGATCCATTCTAGGATTCAACTCGAGATTCATGCCTAAACTCATGTCGAAATTTATTTTGTGTCGAGATCTTTATGTAGTTTTAAATGTAGACCTCTAATATATATAATGTCGAGATCTATTTCAAAATTGGTTTCGGAAAAAATCAAAATTAGGGTTTTTAAACTAAGCCACTTTAGTGAAATTGTAAATAGACTAACAAACCCTAATTTTGTATGTTTCTATACTTAGGGTTTGAAGGTTAACAATTTACCGTACGATAAGCTAAGGACACCAGGTAAGTGGAAATCGCAACTACAACACATAATTTTTATGTGCATGAAATTATGTGTTATATGCTTTTATGATTTTATGTGACGTGTCTATGTGCTTATATGATTTTATGTGAGTTCTTACGTGATTTAATTACGTTATATGATGATATGACACGCATACTCATGGCATGAGCATGTGCACGCACGCTAGTATGAGAGTCAGGGAGATAGCGTGCATGAGTATAAGATCGCTTGAAAGCGATATGTATATTTGCCGATATGGGCATTTGTGTCGACTCAATGATGAGTCACGGCTCTTCTATGCTACCACAGCGATTCACGAGGCCGAATTACCTGATTCACGAGAGGTAGGGGAAATATATTACGGCGATTCACGAGGCCGACTGCCTGATTCACGAGAGGCAGGTAAATACCCCGTAGCGGGAGATGCAACCTGGAGGATGCGACTCGAGGGTATGAGCGGCACCGAGGGAACCTCGAGTGTTGGCGACCTCGCAGTAAGCTACCAGTGAGAAGCGCCCGCGTGTCAGACCGCATTGGGATGGAAAGGCGCCTTAGGGTTAAACGAAATTTGTGTGTCCGGGTTAGCCTCTCAATGGGAACGCATTGGGATTGAAAGGCACTATTAGCCTCTCAGTGTGGACCGCATTGGGATTGAAAGGCACCATAGGGTTAAGCACAGATTGAGTACTCGGGTTTAGCCTCCCAGTGTGTGTATTGCCACTTATACCCTTAGGGGTTTGAGCTCTATATGGTGCATAGTAAGATTGAAAGCCGAAAGGGCCCAAATATGAAATGAAAAGAACGAGAAGGATGAGAGAAGTCAATAGCATTGGCGCGAATGCCTTCGCTATTTAGGTCACGTGCATTGCATGCATGGTTTTCACTTACTGAGCTTTATAAGCTCATTCCACGTTTTATGTGTTGTAGGACCCCGCGATCACGGTACGTGATCATTTTCACGGCGAGGCCAACTTTGAAGCTTCCGAGGGCTTTTGAGATGGAAGTGTGTGCATGGATGCGACCTCGTGGAGGCCCAGTAGATAGATTTATTTTGACCCGCATGCGCGCTTTCCTATGTAGATATGACCCATGATAATTTTGTAGAAACCGTTACGAATCCTTTTTATAAAAAGGAAAAATTTTATCCAAATTTCATACGATCCATGTCATTATTAGGATATTAGTCGCGTAGACTAGTTAAGAAGTGGTGGAAGGCGGGCTACCACAAATTTCCACCCATTATGCACTGGCACGGCTTGGCCTCGGACACGGGCACCAAATGAGAGGGAGAAGGGAAAAATTGCAAATAAGCTATTTCCAACGTTTATTGTTCTTTTTTTTCGTTGAACATAGATATCGTTGCTGGGTATGGAATGACCTCAATTTTCAGCGCGACTAATCCCTAAGCCCGCTACGAGACAAATTTAAGTGTCATTGATCATTGAACTGCATAAGAAAATCCGGACTTCGAACACGACAAACCTCTAAGTTTTCATATGAGACGAATCTGACCTCGGTCAGGAAGTTTAACTGCGATTGAATCGTTGACCAAGGCCGAAGCTTACCAAACTTTTATTTTTGGATCACAATTTTTACTCGGAATTGTCAAACTTGTTTAACGGTAACTTTCTAGAATGAAGTCACAAGTTGGACTTTCAAATTTAGTCCAAATTAATTTCAATGGAGACTTTTATTGAAACATAATTATATACTAGAAATTAGTAATCGCGCCCATGGCGCGATAATAAGTGCCCTCATTTTATTATAATAATCTAATCACATATTATGGATTTCAGCAAAATTGTTATTATTGAAGACAATTAAAATTTGCTGAGACAGGAAGTAAATTCAAAAGAAAAAAATTTAATGGTTGCACTACCCTCATAGCTAATATGTCATAACATCAATGAACGGAGCTACCCTAACCGCGAGCTCCTACAAACTTCAATGGATCAAGTGCCAAGTTTTTCGATGTGTGCTCTCATAGTTTTCATTGAATATTAGTCTATCCTTCTCTGTCCTGTAGCTTCAATCACGTCTAGAAATTTTATACATGTTGTAACTTTACGGCCTCACAACATGGTGAAAATTCGTCGCGTATAATGAATGCAGCATTGTGTTTATACACCCATAATATTCCTCTGATAATTAAAAATTAAGTAATACTATAATAGAAAAAACTACTATTATAAAACTTTGAAAGCCTTTAGTGCACCTTTTTCCATAGTTCGAACTATGAACTAAATGCTAGTAAATTGCACTTCACCGGCGGTGTTATTATTAATTGTGGACGCAATACTATAATTTTTGGGATTGATTAGCTACTTTTTTTTCTTGATATTTAGTGATAATAGATTAAAAACATATTTATAGGTAAGTTATGACCATTCTGATTCTAACAATATTTAATTTCAAGCAATAAATTTCATCACGAGATCTATGTATTTGATGCTTGAAGTTTGTGTGTCGAAGCCGCTTTGTGGTGGGTGGAAAAGTTTCGAAGTCCCGTTTCAAATTCAAAGTTTCAAATTTTTTTAATTATTACGATTGTTGAGAGTTTTACTTAAAGTTTCATTATTATAATAATATGCATATTAAATGATATGTGTAATTTTTTTTATGTATCAACACAATGTATATACATACATATAACCATACACTTTGCTTAAGTAGGTGGACAAGACACGTGGCATTCAAGTCACATAACATATATTATATAATATAATATATATAGATGAAGTTGAAGGCTCAAACACTCGTCATTACATTTTCTCTTTCTCACCTTGATATATTTATTTAAATACTCCACGCACAATACGACGCCGTTTGTTAGCTTAGTAATTATAGGCTATCATTACCTACGTGTATAGATTACGACGAAGAGTTCCTGTTCATTTCCTCATTGGCATTTATAATATATAATACATTCCTGCAAGCATGTCGTGAATTTATGGTTCATAGACAATATAATGACGATATTCAATATATGAACTAGTTCGGCGGCAAGAGCGTTTCTGAAAGTGGGACTATTCGAAGTTATGCTATATCCTAATTAAATGGAATATAACTAGAGCCGTCTCTTAAAATTAACGTCAAAATAGCAGATGTGACGCGCAATTATTCTTGATATTTAGGTCGAACCTGCGAAGCAAGCTGGAACATGATCCTTGTGTCGGTTAACTTGATCACGGTACGTATAGAAGACATTTTTCTACAAGAGATAACAAAGATATGTATATATATTTCAACATTCAACATATCAAACAAAAGCAAAACCTGAGTTATTCGAGAATCACACGTACAAAGACACATGCAAAAAATAAACACACGCACACACACACACATAGCTATTTGAGTTTGTTGCAACTTTTTATTATAGATGCACACATAGATATTGAGATATATCATGCATGATTCAGAAAAGTCCACCTTTATAGTGCTGGCGTAGCTGCTTTTCTTGGTCTTCGAAGAAGCTTGGACTTGATGGCTTTTATCAGCTTTGTTCCCCAGCATGGAGCTAACCTCGGAGTTGCAAGAGGATTCACCGAAGGCATACGAATTATAATGAGATTGTCTTCCCATGCCAAGCCCCTCAGTCCCATGATAATGCTTCTGCTATTTTCAGACATCATGGCAGCTGATGATTCATTGCCCATGCCTAGCTTCTCTGTCCCATGTTGCTGCTTCTTGTTATATTTTTAGACATTCTGATCGCTAGCAGTTTTAATTTATGCTCAGTGATAATAAGTAGAGTTGTAAGAAAATGATGATAACTGGGAGTTGAAATGATATGGAATATGGAGTAATTGGTTCAGGCATAATATGGTCCGTGTTGTATATATAGATAATAGAATAAAGAATTAGGGTTTGTTGTAGGACGACATACATACGTATAGATTAAGAAATCACATTCCTCGTTAGCGAAATTTCTCAGAAATTAATCATAACGATGAAAGAAACAACCACCCAAACATTGACGATTTTTGTTTTAATTTAATACTGTGAGATTTATCTTCTCGTCGGTGACGTGTGCTCATGAAGGTTTCACATATGCATGATGCATCGTCAGATTATTAATTACTTCCCATGCAGTTTAATTTAATATAATCAAAGAAACAAGAAAGCTCCGAGTTGTTTTCCAGTTCGGATCGTCAAGACCATATATGATGGAAATTGAGCATGAAACTGATATGAAGTTCGATAGAAATATCGGCATTATATTAGTGGTTAAACCTGGTTTATTTTCTGAATTATCTTTTTTGAAACAAGACAATGCAACGCGTCACAAACTATACCTACAAATATTATTGAATATAACGAGGATTAATAATAAATAAATATGGTTCGAATGAAGACGTCCCCGCTACAGGTTTTATATCTTTTCCGGTTAATAATTATGATTATGCCGTGTGATGTGAATACATCCGATTTTTATTAAGATGAATGGACACGTCAAAGTGTCAATTAATCCTTATGTTCTTCCAATTCAGTTCACTTAATGATTTTGACTTTGTGCTACTTACTCAATAGTGCAGACAAAAACGTGTCGATGATGTTGCATCTTTGACTTGAGTTTTTTTCTTTTTCTTTATTTCTTTTTTAATACGTCATGTTCAAGTAAAAGATAGTCTTCATTCGAACCATATTTATTTATTATTAATCCTCGTTATATTCAATAATATTTGTAGGTATAGTTTGTGAACGCGTTGCATTGTCTTGTTTCAAAAAAAGATAATTGAGAAAATAAACCAGGTTAACCACTAATATAATGCCGATCTTTCTATCGAACTTCATATCAGTTTCATGCTCAATTTCCATCATATATGGTCTTGACGATCCGAACCGGAAAACTGTTAACAGTATTGCTGGTTAACTTGCGTAAGTTTGTGTTTGTAACTTATCAGTTATAATTAGGAAGTTATGATGTAGTGGTTGCTGCAGAGGCGGAGCTACTAAAGGATCAGTGGGTCCAAGGACCCCACTGAATTTTTTTTTATTAGTAATATAGTATAAAATTTTAGGTGGGGGACTAAAATGAAAAATTTTACACTATAGGGACCCCATTGAAATTTTTTTAAAAATATAGGGTGTGGGGTCCAATTAGACTGGACCCCACCCATTGGTGGCTCTGGCTCCGCCACTGGGTTGCTGTAGTGGTAAGTTAGTTTTGAGTTGGAAGTTTCTCTGTAGCCTTTAAAAGGCAGTAAAAGCACAATGAAATTATCAGTTTTTGATCATACACGTATCTTTTAACAGTGGTATCAGAGCATTGATCCACAGTGTTTAATTTGAAATACAGAAACATCAAATGGCCAACGAAGCAAGTTTTGTGTCTGCAGCGATCCCTCGTTTTGATGGTCACTATGATCATTGGAGTATGCTAATGGAGAATTTTTTGCGATCAAAGGAGTATTGATTCGTTGTTGAATCTGGGTTCAAGAGGCCGCAGCCAACGTTGTACTGACGGAAACTCAAAAAAGCTGAACAAAGATGCGAGAAAGTTGAAAGATCTGAAAGCAAAAAATTATCTATTTCAAGCGATTGATCGACCCATCTTAGAAACTATTCTTTGCAAAGATACTTCTAAGGATATTTGGGATTCGATGAAGAAGAAATACGAGGGCTCTATCAGAGTGAAGAGATCTCAACTTCAAACTTTGAGAAAAGAGTTTGAGATTTTGGCCATGAAAGATGGTGAATCTGTAACTAGCTATTGTGCTAGTAGAACAATGGAGGTCAGTAATAAGATGCGTTTCTTAGGCGAAAAGATGACTGATGTTATCATTGTGGAGAAAATTTACGCTCGTTGACGGAGAAGTTCAACTATGTTGTTTGTTCAATAGAAGAGTCGAAAGATATAGATAAGCTCTCTATTGATGAACTACAAAGCTCCTTATTGGTTCATGAGCAGAAGATGAAGACGAACAGCAGTTCAAGTTCTGAAGAACAAGCTTTGAAAGCCTCTACTTATTCCTCTTCTAGAGGAAGGGGACGAGGACAGGGTAGAGGAAGGGGAAGCTACGGCAATGCAGATGGCAGAGGAAGGGGAAGTTACGGTAGTGCAGACGGCAACAAACAAACTAGATCGTTCGCTGGTCAACATAAAAATCAAGGCCGAGGACGTGGGCAACATGTTGATAAGTCATCTATTGAGTGCTTCCGCTGTCACAAACGTGGACATTATCGATATGAGTGTTACACTAAGCTACCAATTATCACAGATAAGGGAAACGAGTCTCACTTTGCAGACAAGCAGGAAGGTGAAACTTTGTTGATGACCATTCAAAACAAGGATGAGCTCCGTGAATTTGAAATATGGTATGTTGATTCGGGATGCAGTAACCTTATGTGTGGTAATAAGTCTTTCTTTTCTTATTTAGATACAAGCTTCAATTCCACTGTGAGTTTGGCGATAATTCCACTATTGCTGTCATGGGAAAAGGGATATTCAAATTAAAACCAAGAATGGTTTCATAGAAATAATTTCTAATGTTTTCTATGTTCCCAACTTGAAGAGTAACTTATTGAGCGCCGGTCAATTGCAAGAGAAGGGCTACGCCATCACTATTCACAATGGTACGTGTGAAATATATGATCCTTTAAGAGGTGCGATTGCAGTGGTGCCGATGAGCTCCAATAAGTTATTCCCTTTGAAGATAGAATGCGTTCAGCCTTGTTTGAAGGCAGAAATGAAGGACTCCTCATGGCTTTGGCACCTTAGATACGGACATCTCAGCTTTGGTGGTTTACAAACGCTACAGCAGAAAGGGTTTGTAACAGGTTTACCTGAGATTTCAGTTCCTTCTCAAATATGTGAAGATTGTGTCCTGCCAAGCACCATCGCACAACGTTTCCTAAAGGGAAATCGTGGAGGGCGAAAGGAGTTCTAGAGCTAATTCATTCGGATATTTGTGGTCCAATAAATCCTACTTCTAATGGTGGTAAACGATATGTTATCACACTTACAGATGATTATTCTAGGAAAAACTTGGGTTTATTTTTACAGGAAAAAGCTGAAGCATTTTCGACATTTAAGAAATTCAAAGCTCTTGTGGAAAATGAAGCGAAGAAAACCATTCTAATCTTCGCACAGATCGGGGCGGTGAATATTGTTCAAATGATTTTGAAGTTTTTTGTGCCAAGCATGGCATAGAAAGGAGTTGACTGCAGCTTATACACCGCAGCAGAACGGTGTATCAGAGAGGAAAAACAGAACCATCCTCAACATGGTGAGAAGCTTGCTAGCGGAAGAAATTTTTTAAAGACATTTTGGCCAGAGGCAGTTAACTGAGCGTGCATATTCTGAATAGAAGTCCGACTTTTGCCGTTCAAAACATGACTCCTGAAGAAGCTTGGAATGGTAGAAAACCATATGTTGATCATTTCAAGATATTTGGGTGTATCGCATACGCTCATGTCCCTGATACGAGAAGAAAGAAGCTTGATGATAAGGCGGAAAAATGTGTTTCTGGTGTAAGCGATACATCGAAAGCTTATAAATTGTACAACCCTCTAACAAAAAAGATTGTTGTGAGCAGGGATGTGATTTTTGATGAAGAAAACATATGGGATTGGAGTGGACAGCAGCCCACCCAAGTCCTTTATGATGATGATGTTGAACAAAAGCAAGATGCGACACCGACTGCAGTCGAAGATTCAGTACAAGCAAATCCACCTTCTACAGCTGATGATGGAATTTCAGCCCTTCGCCGAGTTACGAGAAGACCAACGTGGATGGAAGATTATGAGGTATCTGGAATTCCAAGTCCAATTACTCACTTTGCTTTATTTTCAGATTGTGATCCTACGTCTTTGAGGATGCCGTCAAAGAAGAAAATGGCGCAAAGCAATGAATGATGAAATTCATTCCATCGAGAAAAATGATACGTGGGAATTAATCGACCTTCCACACGGATGTACTACAATTGGCGTGAAGTGGGTGTTTAAAACGAAGTTGAAAGAAGATGGTGAAGTTGACAAGTATAAAGCTCGCTAGTGGCGAAAGGATACAAACAAGAGTACGGATTGACTATACTGAGGTTTTTTCTCCAGTAGCAAGGCATGATACCATTCGTACAGTTATCGCCTTGGCTACCCAGAACTCTTGGAGCATTTTTCAGCTGGACGTAAAGTCAGCATTCTTACACGGATACTGGATGACAGGTATTTGTTGAACAGCCCCGTGGTTATGTGAAACGTGGATATGAGCATAAAGTTTATAGACTTAAAAGGCTCTTTACGGGCTGAAACAAGCCCCCGTGCTTGGTACAGCCGTATCGAGTCATACTTTATCAAAGCTGGTTTTCAAAATGTCCTTATGAGCCAACGCTTTTTGTCAAGATTAGGGATAAAGGAAGAATGCTCACTGTATGCCTTTACGTGGATGATCTCATTTTCACTGGTAGTTGTGATATCATGTTTCAAGAGTTTAAAAAATCCATGATGGATGAATTCGATATGTCTGATCTTGGATTAATGCATTACTTTCTTGGCATTGAAGTATTGCAATCTGACGATGGGATTTTTATATCTCAAAAGAAATATGTGAAGGAAATCTTAGACAGATGCAAGATGAAGGATTGCAACGCTGCAAATACTCCAGCTGATACAAGTTTGAAGCTTCATAAAGATCTTGAAGGAAAGAGATTGACAGCACTCTTTATAAACAAATTGTCGGCAGTTTGATGTATCTTACAGCGACGAGGCCGGATATTACGTACTCAGTTAGCTTAATCAGCAGATACATGGAAAATCCTACTGAATTGCATTTGTTGGCTGCAAAAGAATCATGCGCTACTTGCAAGGAACAAAAGACTTTGGACTGTTTTACAGAAAAGGTATAAAGTCTAATCTTTTGGGATTCACTGACAGCGATTATGCAGGGGATCAAGATGATCGAAGAAGTACGTCGGGTTATGCTTTATGTTAGGAACAGCTGCAATCTCATGGTCATCTAAGAAGCAGTCTATGTTACTTTATCAAGCACAGAGGCTGAGTTTGTTGCTGCCACAGCTTGTGCTTGTCAGGCAGTTTGGTTGCGAAGGATACTTGAAGAGCTACAATTCAAGCAGATGGAGACTACAAAAATTCTGTGTGACAATAATTCGACAATCAAGCTGTCCAAGAATCCAGTTCAACATGGGAGGTGCAAGCATATCGACGTGAAGTTTTTTTTCTTACGAGATCTTGTCAATGATGAGCAATTGAATTGATCTTTGTAGAAGCGGAGAGCAAGTAGCTGCATATTTACAAAAGCGCTTAAGGTTGAATCTTTCAAGAAGCTAAGAAGACTGCTGGGTGTTTGTTCGTTGGGCGAAGTTAAATGACTTAAACTGAACATTTGCAAATTTCAGTTTAAGGGAGGATATGTTAACAGTATTGCTGGTTAACTTACGTAAGTTTGTGTTTGTAACTTATCAGTTATAATTAGGAAGTTATGATGTAGTGGTTTGCTGTAGTGGTAAGTTAGTTTTGAGTTGGAAGTTTCTCTGTAGCCTTTAAAAGGCAGTAAAGCACAATGAAATTATCAGTTTTGATCATACACGTATCTTTTAACAAAAACAACTCGGAGCTTTCTTGTTTCTTTGATTATATTAAATTAAAGGGGAAATTTGTAGTCAGGCCACCAGTCAGAAGTTTCTTAAAGGATTCAGTCCCTGTCAGAGTCCACAATAGTTTAAAGGACCAACTTTTTTGAAAATGGCACAGATAAGGACGAAAGATATGTATTGACGAAAATACCATCCTTACATACCGAACTAATAGTTATTTTTCGTCGACTTTCTGTTATGCTTTTGTATATGTTATAAAAAGTCCAGTGAAATGTTATTTTCATACTTTATCTGTTACTTTGGTGAAGAAAATTGTTATCGACTGAGTATTTATTTTACGAATCTCGTTTTTACAGTGAACGAGGTTCGAAATTTCGAATGCCCACTAACCAACCAATTTCGGCGTGTAATGTAGGATGTGTTGTGGTATTGACGAAGCAAGATGTAAGATGTGTATGAGTTTTTATCTTTCTATTTAGGGTTCTAATATGCGAAAAGAAGATGAAATCAAAGAAATTTTTGGCACCGATTACATCTAGTACGTACAAATTCGAAGTACCCATAGTATGGACACCTCGGTGCGGCTCATTATTTGCTCTTTCGTTTGACCTTCATCTTTCAATTTCGCGAAAATACGAACGAGCCCGATAATTGGGTATATTTTCACTGTGTCCAAATTGTTACTAGAAGTGCCAAATCTGTTACCTTTATGCCAAATCGTTACTAGGTCTGTCAAGACCGTTATTAAACTAAACTAATTGTTACCATGTGTAGTGTTCTAATTTGCAAAAATAAGATGAAATCAAAGCCGTTTGGTAACAATTACATCTAATATGTATAAATTCGAAGTACCCATAGATTGGGAAGCTCGGAGCAGCACATTATTTGGTCGTTCGTCCGACGTTCATCTTTTAATTTCGCAAAAATACGATCGACCCCAATAATTTGGGTATTTTTTTACTGTCATCAAAGCTGTTACTCAGTCTACGAAACTCGTTACTATGTCTGTCAAACCCGTTATTAAACTGTAATTAATTTGTATCATGTTAGGGTTCTAATTTGCGAAAATATAATGAAATCAAAACCGTTTTTGGCACGATTACATCTAATATGATATAGTCGAAGTACCCATAGTATGGGCAGCTCGGTGCGGCATGTTTTTTGCTCTTTCGTCCGGCGTCATCTTTTAATTCGCGAAAATACGATCGACCCTATAAAATTGGGTGTATTTTTTTTCGTTTGACGATTGTAAAATTCTCAGGATTTGTACTAATATATGCATTTCTGTAACTATGTTGCCTAAATTTGTTACTAAATTGTCGGTGAAATTTCGAGCGGGAAACAAGAATGAGATGAATTTTGGGCGGGAGTCTAAATTTATCAAGCATAGATTATCTGTCACCCAATATGTGTAAAACTGTTACTAGTTATATGTTTATATGTTACCAGAACTATTATAGTTTGTGAATTAGGGTTGTGATTAAAATCATAACCTAAACTATATATTTTTATCTAAAACTTCTTAAATTGATATATTTAGTGAATGTAGCGTATTTACAATATAAAATTTGAAAATCATAAAGTAAACTAATCACATATTAAATTGTTATTTTGACTATATATTCTGTACTCGTGTTGTGTTTCCTTGTTACCTACATATCAATTTCTGTTATCTTCTCCTCTTCAAATTGTTGCTGATCACTGATAAACTGTTACTGCATGAAATCAGTAAACAACATAGGGTTTGTGATTTAGATTAATTGAAGATGTCATTAACTTTGTTGAATCACTTATGTTAGGTCGACCATTTGGATTGTAATAAACAACTAATAGTTCAGATCCACAACGTTTGTGTAAGTAGAATCAATTTGGTAGAATCACGATCATCCACTCAAGAAGAGTTCTACTTGTTTTCATACTATATACTACAATTTCTTCAATTCCAACACAATCTCCACGAAAATCACAATCTAAACCAATATATTTTCATCTAAAACTTGGTAAATTCATATATTTCGGTGAATGTAGCGTGTTTGTAATATAAAATATGAAAATAATAAAGTAAACTATTCACATATTAAATTGTTATTTCGAGTAGGTAATCTGTTACTCGTGTTGTGTAACATGTTACCCAACTGTCAATTTCTGTTACTTTATCCTAACAAATTGTTAAGGAAACATAGTTAAACTGTTACTGCAGGAAATCAGTAAACAACATAGGTTTTATGTTTATGATTAATTGAAGATGTCATTAACTTTGCTGAATCACTTAAGTTAGGTCGACATTTGGATTGTAATAAACAACTAATAGTTCAGATCCACAGCGTTTGTGGATGTTGAATCAATTTGGTAGAATCATGATCATCCTCTCAAGAAGAGTTCTACTTGTTTTCATATTATATACTACAACTTCTTCAATTCCAACACAATCTCCACGAAAATCACAATCTAAACCAAATATTTTCATCTAAACTTGGTAAATTCATATATTCGGTGAATGTAGCGTGTTTGTAATATAAAATATGAAAAAGTAAAGTAAACTAATCACATATTAAATTGTTACCCAATATGCATGAATGTTACCCAGAATGCATAAAGCGTTACCCGGAATGAATAAAGTGTTACCCAGGGTGCATAAATTGTTACCCAGAATGCATAAATTGTTACTTAGCGAGCGTTTTATAGCAAAAAGCTTCAATCATGGGACGCGTCAAATTTCTTCGTGATTAACATCAATATTTTCATTGAATATTAAGACCCACGACCAATTTCACCTTATTCGGTCACTAAAGTCAGATTTTTCCTTGTTTCAACGAGATTTTCGGATACTTTTAATACATTATTCCATTATAAACTTCAAAAAATTTCATTGATTAGTGACACCCATGGGAAATTATCATCGATTTAACCTTATCGGTCATTAACGTCGAGATTGAGCCGGCTTTTAGATCGTAACTTTTGGTCTTCGTTGAACGTGGTTTGTGCATTCATCGGTTGGAAGAGACGAATGCATAGTATTACCCAGAATGCGTTAATTGTTAACAAATATGCATGAACTGTTACCCAGAATGCATAAAGTGTTAGCAAGAATGAATAAATTGTTATCAAGGTGCATAAATTGTTACCCAGAATGCATAAATTGTTACTTAGCGAGCGTTTATTAGCAAAAGCTTCAATCATGGGCCGCGTCAAATTTCTTCGCGATTAACATCAATATTTTCATTGAATATTAAGACCCACGACCAATTTCACCTTATTCGGTCACTAAAGTCCAGATTTTCCTTGTTTCAGCGAGATTTTCGGATTACTTTTAATACATTATTCCATTATAAACTTCAAAAAATTTCATTGATTAGTGACACCCATGGGAAATTATCATCGATTTAACCTTATTCGGTCATTAACGTCGAGATTGAGCCGGCTTTTAGATCGTAACTTTTGGTCTTCGTTGAACGTGGTTTGTGCATCATCGGTTGGAAGAGACGAATGCATAGTGTTACCCAGAATGCGTTAATTGTTACCGAATATGCATGAACTGTTACCCAAAATGCATAAAGCGTTACCCAGAATTAATAAATTGTTACCCAGGATGCATAAATTGTTACCCAGAATGCATAAATTGTTACTTCACGAAATCTTCAATATACGTGCATAAAAAATTTTGATTCAAAATTCTTCACCACTTCTTTCGTAAACTCAATAATTCTCGTTCATTAGTAAAACCCATTATCAAATTCATTCAATTTCGTCTTAATCGGCCATTAAAATCGATATTTAGTCCATTAATATTCTCGTTTTTCGAAGTGGAATTTCGACATTATTTCTTCTTACACTCTAAATTATTCGTTTATTATAACTACCCATGGGGAAACAAAGTCGATCCCATCTTTTTTGCACCTTAAAACGATATTTCAGTCCGTTCTACGTCCTCACACCAACCCAAAATCGAAAGATGAAGATGATGGCAAATGGTTGTAATTTTGCCAACTACAAAGGACAGATTTGTCATTTCCTGTTTCATGGTCCTTGAAACTATTATTTTCGGTACTTAGGTCCTTCAGCCTAATTTCGATACTTATGGGGCTGAAACCTTTTCAAAATTGGGTATTGGGGACTGAACCCAAATTAACCCTAAATTAAACTGCATGGGGGAAGTAATTAATAATCTGACGATGCATCATGCATATGTGAAACCTTCCTGAGCACACGGCATAATCGCTGGTAGACTTTTCGCTCTCAAGATTTCTTGATTTGATGGTTGAACTTTTTAATCCCCAAAATAGGACGAACTTTATTTGATTATTTTATCATTTTTCTTGTACTTTTATTGACGATTTGAAAAAAGAAAAAAAAGGACCGGCGGTCTCGGAAAGCACGTGTGATGTGAAGTGAAGCATTTCAAAACTCAATTGGGGCTGATTTGGCGAATATTAAACGTTCAGGGACTGAAGTGCAAAACTAAACTACAGTTTGCGCTTAGCTAAATATAGACGGATTGTTTAGGGTTCTCCTAATATCTATACTCTTTAATAAACCTTGTAGCAGTGATAGAAACTGTAAATTAGATTGTAATTGGTCTGTCAATTCACTTTATGTAATAATAATAAATAAAGAAATAAAAAAAATCACTTGGCACTTACCATTCAAATGAAAAACCCAATAAACATAATAATATGAAAAAAATATAAATAAAATATATACTATTTAAAACAAATATAAATTATCGTTTACATATTATGTAAAAAAAATTAAAATTTTGAATTTAATGACATGCTTCGAATGTCCTACTATTACTGGAGTGCCACTGCCCTCCCGACCATGGACGGTTTCTGTGCATGATTTTATAAAAAGAAATCCAATTTAATATTATCTTCGACTATAGACTAAGTTTGGTTCTCAAGCAAAAAGATGCTGACAAGAAAATTAAGCAATTGATTTACACACACACACATATCAGACGATGCAAAATGACTATAGCGATATGAACTTACAAAACAAACGCACTGTTAGGCCAGCCGCCAGGGCGGAAAAAAAATATTAATAAAATAATATTATATAATATTATAATATTATTTTATATATAAAAGAAAAAGAAAAATCTTAAAGATAAAGAATGAGCGGCCCATATCAACTGGCGACGCGACGGATTCCTGGCCACCGGTTCAAGCGGCCCAGAACTGAGCGACGCGGCGCATTCCTGGCCACCGGTTTTGAGTGGTCCAGAAGAGCTGAAGACATCTATAAATAGGCTGAGGATTCTTCAGTTATTATCATCCCAAATCAAGTGAGAAGTTCAGTTAGAGAGTAATAGTGAGAGGTAAACTTATCGGGTGGATAAGGGTGAGAGCGGGTTTTAGTTTTACTGGGGTAGTTGGGCATAGGTACAAAAACATTACCCGGGTGGGTAAGGGGTTTCGGGTTTGGGTTTAAACACGAGCGTTATTTTGTACGGTGTAATATTCTCAATATAGTAAAGCTGGTGCTCTCCGTGGAAGTAGGCGGTATGGCCGAACCACGTAAAAAATCTCGTGTTCTCTTTCGGCATTTTGGTTTTATATTGTCCAAATAAATCGTCGCGGATCCAAAATAAATCTCCGTTGGGACCGAAATATTACCGCTCAACCCCAACAAGTGGTATCAGAGCCAAGCCGAATTGATATTCTGATTATGCTCTGTGGTTGCAGCTTTGTCTGATCTTCCACATCAGAAAAGATATCAAGAAGGTTCGTTACGGGGGAGCCAGTGTCAGGCGAAGCTGTTGAATCTTTGCAAGGATAATGGCGACGGAAAGCAGTTTCAAAGTGCGACAATTTGATGGTACGGGGAGTTTCACTCTGTGGCAGAGACGAGTGAAGGATATCCTTGTCACCATGGTTTGGCTAAGGCTTTGAAAGGGGAAAAGGGAAAGCCGGAGAAAATGACGAAAGAAGACTGGCAGGATTTGGGGTCAAGATGTGTCAGCACAATCGTTTGTATATTGCGGATAACATTATCAATAATGTTGTTAATGAAGATTCTGCACCAGACTTGTGGGCGAAGTTGGGAGGAGCTGCACCTCGGGGAAAAACTAACCACAAAGTTAGATCTGAAGCGGGAGCTGTACCGGCTGAAGATGGAGGAAGGTGGGAATCTCATGGATCATATTAGCGTTTCAACGGACTTGTGGATCAACTTATAAAAGTTGATGTAAAGTTGGAGGAAGAAGATAAAGCCCTTTTACTTCTTACCTCGCTTCCTGCTTCTTACGATAATTTGGTCACAACCATCTTGTACGGAAAGACGACGGTGAAGATGGTGGATGTGCAGTCAACTCTTTTGGCGCATGAAAAGAGGAGACGATCAAATTATGGGGATAGCCAAAATTCGACGTTGGCTATACAGGGGAGAATCGTAGAGGAAGGTTTCACGCCAGGAATGTGTAGGTAGCAGCAGTCCAATCAAAGGATGGCGGGAAGGGCATCGTGTGCTACAAGTGTGGTGAGCCGGGATACATCAAGAGGAATTGTCCGACTTGGAGGAAGGACAAGAACGGCGAGAAAAATTCCACAACCATGATAGCACAGGATAGGATGATGTGTGGACGTTCTCACAGTCTACAACGATGACGCTCGTTCTCAGGATGAATGGATATTTGATTCGGGGTCGAAGTAACATATTTGCTCCGAAAGAAAATATTTTGATACGTTCCAGAAGATACGAAAAGGTTCGGTTTCCATGGCTGATGGATACGTCAGGCGGTTCGTGGTTGTTGGAACTGTGAAGATCAAAATGACTGACGGAGCAGTGCGAGCTTTGGGTGGTGTGATCTTTGTCCCAAAGTTACGGAAGAATTTGATATCCTTGAGCCAGTTAGATTCCAAGGGCTATGGGAGTTTCATAGCAGGGGGAGTCTGTAAAATCATACGTGGTGGAAAAGTCCTACTGAAGGGAGAAGAGCGTGGAGGTTTATATCGTCGGGCGGGAGTGTGGTACATAATACTCCGACTTCGATGGGTTCACGAAAATCGCGCGCGCGTGGTGGAAGGCAGACGATCGTGAGAAGGGAAGTCCTGCTGGAGAAGGGGGTGCGTCGAAGTCCCTCTTCAGAATCGACGGGTAGAGTCGGTTCGGCAGCTGCACATAGGATTGGCCGCGGGTGAATCAAGTTGGTAGGACCTGAATTCTTGATTCGGATATGTGTAGCTGGTACAAGAAAGGCCAATGGACGTTCGTGGTAATTACGAAGGGTTACTCCAGACAGACTCGCTGGGATGAGTGCTGACGGTGCTGAAGACGGTGCTCGTTAGGTGTCAAATGCGGCTGGCGGGGGAGAATTGTAGGCCAGCCGCCAGGGCTGAAAAAAAAATATTAATAAAATAATATTATATAATATTATAATATTATTATATATATAAAAGAAAAAGAAAAATCTTAAAGATAAAGAATGAGCGGTCCATATCAACTGGCGACGCGGCGGATTCCTGGCCACCGGTTTCAAGCGGCCCAGAACTGAGCGACGCGGCGCATTCCTGGCCACCGGTTTTGAGTGGTCCAGAAGAGCTGAAGGACATCTATAAATAGGCTGATGATTCTTCAGTTATTATCATCCCAAATCAAGTGAGAAGTTCAGTTAGAGAGTAATAGTGAGAGGCAAACTTATCCGGGTGGATAAGGGTGAGAGCGGGTTTTAGTTTTACTGGGGTAGTTGGGAATAGGTACAAAAACATTACCGGGTGGGTAAGGGGTTTCGGGTTGGGTTTAAACACGAGCGTTATTTTGTACGGTGTAATATTCTCAATATAGTAAAGCTGGTGCTCTCCGTGGAAGTAGGCGGTATTGGCCGAACCACGTTAAAAATCTCGGTTCTCTTCGGCGTCATTTTGGTTTTTATATTGTCCAAATAAATCGTCGCGGATCCAAAATAAATCTTCCGCTGGGCCCGTACCGCTCAACCCCAACACGCACATACAAACAACACTGAAGACAATAATTCTCAGACAATATCATCATGATTGTTATTACATAGACCTTACAATATCATCAATAATCATCATCAGAAAAGATTAACTGTAGAAGCCTGAGGATAGCCTTGATCCCTTTTGAAGCTTGTACTTGATGGCGTTCATCAGCGTTGTTGCTCATAGAAGGACATGTGTTATGTAAGAATGATTATGGCGAGGACTCGTGAGAGAAGGCAGACGACGATTTATTTCC
This sequence comes from Craterostigma plantagineum, assembly GCA_027422505.1. NCBI lineage: Eukaryota > Viridiplantae > Streptophyta > Magnoliopsida > Lamiales > Linderniaceae > Craterostigma > Craterostigma plantagineum. The sequence goes on along the minus strand of JAPQWV010002828.1, from coordinate 10,857 downwards.
CATGCCAATTATCTCTGACCCATGACTTATAATTCTTGTTACTAGTCATGGCCATGTTTTAAAAAGCGTTGGATTGCGCGATTCGAGGCGCGCTTATAGCGTTTTTTTCCATCATTTGCTCCAACGCGTAATAGAAAAAGCGCACCTTTTAAATTTATTTATTATTTTTATATTTTGTTTCAAAGGAGGTGAAAGGTGATGTGATATGTAGCGAATTTCGAGATATAAATAAAAATCAAGTGGCAGACGCCTATTCCAACTTCCAAGGCAAACCTTATTCATAAAAATTTTCTTCTTTTGATTTCAAAATTTATTACATATTCTTATTCAATTTGGAAATCATCTTTACATTAGGTGAGTTATGTATAATAATAAATAACCACGTCTAATTTATTTATTTTTTATGTTCACGAAAATGACATATATATCTTATATATTTTGATATTTAAATAATTTTTAATTAGAAAAATAATATATGTAAAGATATCTGTGTTTAATTTATAAAATATTAATATATATGTTAAATATGAGACTATAAATAGTATAGATGTTATTTTTTTTATTAAAATTGGCTTGTTCGAAATACTCACGCAATACGCAACGCTATTTACGCTACGCGTGTGGAACAAAAACGCGACGCAGTGCGCAACACGCTTTTAAAACATTGGTCATGGCTGACGATTCTGCGCTATGCCCAGTATTTGGGCCCATGATAATTTTTTATGAGATTATAAGAATTAGATTAATTGGTTTTGGAGAAAAGTGAGTGTAGAGTTATAAGTTCGCTCAGTCATTGTTATATTTATAGATGGAAGAATTAGGGTTTACTAAACTTCATAGGCAAATGAACCAAAAAAATAGGGTTATCGTCTCAAGGTTGAGCAAGACTCAGGACCGTGTTTCAATTTATGGGCCCCTGTTCTTTAAAGCATATGGAGGCCAACCTTAATATTAAATAATAAAATTTAGTTTTATTTATTTTTTGCGCCTATTGTTATCTTTATAAAGTATTGGACTATAAAATAATGGTATTAAAATTTATTTAGAAGAAGGTAAAAGACCTTAAAAGGGGACCAAATTAACCAAAAAATTGTGGCCCTGTGCAGTGGGCCATGAAGCACATGCCCAAATCCATCCCTGCGCGAGCAAGTAAAATTTCTCGGCAGTTTCACTAAACACAAATATTATTAAAAGTGGAAACAAACGTTAGTCTTTGGAAATTGCAGGCAGCCATAGCCACACGAACACAAAGACACACACATATATTAATATATGAATGGGTGTGTATAGTGTGTGGTCTAATTTCGTATTATTAAGTAGGTTTCGATGCTGGTCATAAATTGAAAATGAGACGTACAATGATCAGACTTCAAGATTTGTCAATGATGGGAAATTGCTAGGTAGTCATTGATACGTAGTAACTACTCATGAAGTTATTACATTCATCTGACGATATTTTTTCATGGTTGAAGCTGTGAAAGGAAGGATAAAACATAGATTCGTTGGTTTTTAAATCGTCCTCAAAGGCTGACGATTTATTTTTATTATTGAATTAAGAACAAGTATCACTCGCCTAGGTGTGTGTGTGTTGTGTGTGTAAAAGATTAATTCACATGATATTTAGGGGCAGATATATTATATAAATAGATTGTCAACAGTCTAACCTGCTCATGCGTACGTGCCGTGTATAACCGTGTGACGTGAAGTAAGAAAAAGATTAATTCATGTGACGGTTATTATTACTGGGAAATGAGGACGAAACTAGAACGAAGTTTGATAGGAGACCAGCATATAATAGTGCAGAATTTAATGCTCTCATCTTACAAACCTAGTTTATTTCCTTTTTTAATAAATAATATATGATGCCGGACGGTCCCGAAATGGGTGTAAATACTAAGTAATAAAACTGATGTTGGGTGAACACTTTCTCTAACACTCAAAGCGCACAACGGAATATATAATTACTTAGTGACGAAAACTGATGAACACGAGATGTAAATTTTGCAGCAAGTCAGAAAACTTGATGCGTGCCTCAAGACGCAAATTCCACTATAAAGATGGGTCACAACCAACTATCAAAAGATAGTCAAATCAAGCCTAGCAAAACTACGAATCAATGATTCTGAAAACTACAAAGTCTTTCGACCTTTGGAAAACTAGGCTGAAAACAAAACTCTCGGTGATATGTAATGCTCGCTCAAAATCGCTCGTAAGATCTCGTTCTCGTTAGAGTAAACGCAAATAAAGGTCTGAAAAATAATCTGCAAAGAAAAATAAAAAGTTCATACGTAGGCAAACAGTCACACAAGCAGAAAGAACCAGATCAGCATGCACAAATAAAAAAGGATCAGGAATTTAGACTTCAATGGAGTATCGAGTCGCCTTATGATGCTATCTTCAGCTTGTTCAGCTCTTTATTCTGCTCAGAAACCCCAGTCGAAGTTCCCTCAGCACCACTCCCCCTGTCAAAGTTCCCTCACCACCATGATTAGCACTATCTGCACAACCACTTGATTAGCACCATCTGCACAATCTTCTCCCTTTTGGGAAGAAAGTAAACCTCAGAGAACTTCTCTATGAGCAATCGAAAAGTAATCATATTGTTATTTCAGACACTTAATCTCTTCTACAGATTCGATGTTGAGACAAATGTGGAACTAACATCTGGACCAACATTTGAGACTCGGAAACAGGTGAGTTTGCTATAGAGAATCAAAGATAAATTCAAGAAATTGATATGAAAACGGAATGTGTGACCCTCGAATTATATCAGAAATTGGAAGAGCAGAGAGTATTTTCAGAGAGCAATTTGAAATATGCAAATAGGGTTTGTGTAGAATGCTTTCAAAATCAATTCAAGCCAAGCATACATATGGGAACAGCTCCAACGGTAAAAAAAATATAACGGTCACTCAATATATTTTGGAATAGGTAAAACCGAAAACAAAAAACCATCGGAGTCAAATAGCACTTATACCTTTAAGAGGATAAAATCGAATTAGGTCAAATGTCTAAGTGAACATGGAGCTAAATATAGTAAACTGAGGGCTGAGTCACACGAGAATATAGGAGCACATCAGACCATGATTTACCAAAAAATACCAAGTCAAAAATCAAAGTAGAATCGAGCGAGACTAACCGTTTGAGCGACAATGATGAGCACTGAGACAAGCGTAACAAGCTGTTCTTCGAGAAGTTCTAATGCAATTCTGAGAGATATCTAAACTAGACACAGAAGACTAAAAATGCAGTCCTAAAAGATGACACTAATTAAACGAAAGCACATAAATATAGCATGATCAAATGACAGTTACACAAGTGGCCTCAACATTTGACTCAACATTCTCATTCCGTAATCTAGACTTTTCTGCCAAACCTTCTCAAAACCAGTTCCCTTTCATTTCTACACTTTCACCTTATTCAGCTATACCGATTTTATCACTGCCTTATACCTAAGCATCAAGGTTTGGTTTTTTGGTCGCATAGAGTACATCGTCACAGCGAATGCCGTGTACCTAAGGAAACTTATTACCAAGTACCTATATCTTGCAAAAAGTTAAAGTTTATAGTGGCTTATATGCGTTAAGGATGACTTTTTATCGCAAAGAGTACATCGTCACCGCGAATTGCCGTGTACCTAGAGAACTTATTACCAAGAGCCTATATGTAAGGGATCGGGTTAATTCAGAGACCAGTCAAGATGAATCGAGTCATTTCACAGGGAAAACAGAGAAGAATATTTAACCAAACATGTAAAGGTAGTAACCATAGAATTGATATATGCTATGTTGATAATTAAAGTTGAACCAATATTTAGACAGACTGATGCAAACCTATGGATTCTTCAGGTTCGAAAACCTTCAGAATCCAATGCTTTCGTGGAAAATGTCAGCTAACTGATGTTTCGTGTCTATATGCTCAATGCGAACAAGTTCTTTCTCTACCATATCTCTCAGAAATGATGTCTTATATCTATATGCTTCGTGCGTGAATACTGGATAGGGTTCTTAGATATGTTGATGGCACTAAGGTTATCACAATACATGATGACAAATTCGCAGTCTAAACCATAGTCACACACATGCTATTTAACCACATCAATTGCATACAGCAACTACCGTAGCAACATAATCAGACTCAGCAGTAGATAAAGACACACAATTCTGTTTCTTACTGTACCATGCAACTAAATTGTTACCTAAGAAGAAACAACAGCCATTGTGCTCTTGCGATCATCTCGTCACCTGCCCAATCAGCATCACTGTAGCGTACAAGACTCATATAGTATCTTTAGAGAACCATAATCCTTGGCTACAAGATCCACTCACATATCGAAGAATACGTTTTAATGGCATTAAGATGGGAAACCTTAGGCTTAGATGATATCTAGCACAGATACATACGCTATACATAATGTCAGGTCTACTAGCTGAAAGGTGCAACAGACTGCCTATCATGGATTGATATAATGTTGGGTCAGCATTCTATCCAACATTATCCTTACATACCTTTTGTGTAGACCCCATGGGAGTTTTCATTACCTTGGCCGTGTCGAGCCCGAATTTCTTTACGGTGTTCTTAGCGTACTTCTCCGAGACATAAAAATCCCTTCACTGCTTTGCTTGATCTGTACCCTAAGAAAAAGTTAGTTCCCCAATCATGCTCATTCAAAAGTGGAGTTCATAGCATGGACGAATTGATCAACATAGATTGCTAACTGGAGCCAAACACTATATCATCAACATAAATTTGAGCAATAAGAATATCAGCACCAACTCTTTTACAAAGAGCGTGCGATCGGCCTCACCTCGCATGAACCAAACTCAAGTAAAAAGGTCGTTAACCTACCTACCAAGCGCGAGGGGCTTGCTTCAAACCATAAAGCGCTTTCTGCAACTTAAAAACGTTGTAGGAAAAATGTGGATCTTTAAATCCATTAGGTTGTTCAACATAGATATTTTATCAATATACCCATTTAAAAACGCACCCTTAACATCCATTTGGTGTGACGGGATGTTAAGCCAACATGCAATAGCTAATAAACAACCTAATTGATTCTAACCTAGCCACATGAGCAACGTCTCATCAAATCTATGCCCTCTACTTGCGTATAACCTTGGGCTACTAAAACATGCTTGTTCCTTACAATTCTACCAAGCTCATCAGATTTATTCTTAAAGATCCACTTCGTGCCTATGACATTAATGTCTTTTAGCGTGAAACTAAGGTCCATACTTGGTTTTTCTCAAACTGCAAGAGTTCCTCTTGCATCGCATGATCCAGAAATTACCCTTGAGGGCTTCAAAGACATTTGGGTTCTATTTCAGAAACAAGACAATTAAAACGTATACTCGGCTTATATAGAATTCATGCATACGTTTCTTACCATAGACTGTAATCCTTGCGCGGTTTGTCTCTGGTTTTCCTTTCTTCGTTCACATCGCCAAGGATTAGGTCAGTGGGATGGTCCTTTGAATCTTAGCTGGGGGATCTCTTCGAACTTCACTGGGTCCTTCATCATCGTTCTGTTTAGGTGCTGATTTTGAGTCAGATGTTGGCTCAACATTTTCCTCCCAATTCTCCTCTGTTCATCAACAGCTTTGACAAATCTGTAATAACAACTTGTGGAGCATCTCTGCTTAAGGTCAGTAGCATCATCAAATACAATATTAATAGACTCCTGACAGATTTTAGTCGCAAGTCGTATACACGATAAGCACGACTATTAGAGGAATAACCTTAGAAAGATGCATTTGTCACTCTTTGAATCAAATCTGGTCAAATATTCACGATCATTAAGAATATAATAGTAGCATCCAAATATGAAAATACTGACAGTAGGCTTTTTCCCATTCAACAAACTCATACGACGTCTTCTTAGTACCATGACGAAAGAACACACAATTTGATATATGACAAGTAGTATGTAACGCTTCAGCCCAAAAAATTGCTTAGAAATACTTTTAGATTGCAACATAACACGTGCCATTTCTTGCAAAATCCTATTCTTCCTTTCGGCTACCCATTTTGTTGGGGCGTTTTAGGAGATGAAACTCATGAATGATGCCTTTCTTATCACAAAACTCATTAAAGAATTGATTCTCAAATTCACTACCATGGTCAGACCTAATACGAAAGATAGGAGCACTGAATTATTTTTCACCATAGCACAAAACCTTTTGAAGAAATCAAAAGTTTCAGATTTTTCCCTAAGGAAGAATATCATGCATATCTAGAATAGTCATCCACGAGCACATAGGCATATTCCTACCACCAATACTGTCTACTTCCATCGGTCCCATCAAATCATATGAATAATTGAAAACAGTGAGCAGTTTTAAAATGTGGCAGCATGTTTGTAAACATTATGGCTAGCACGCACTTGCTTACCCTTCAAACAAGACTCACAAATAATCTTACCAAACTCCTTCATTTTGGGATGCCTCTGATTGCTTCGTGCTTGATATGTTCCAAGGTTCGATAGTTGACGTGGCCAGTTTGTAATGCCATAGGATCACCGTCTTCGGTCTTAGATAATGGCACACGTCCTTCGAACTGGATTTGTCGCCGACTAAGTAGCAGTTGTCGCTTGATCTTTTTTTTACCTACCATCACTCGAACACACTTGTTAAAAACTTCACAACACTCTTTATTGAATCTTACCTTAAGGTCGTCGTCGCAAAGTTGACTATGCTAATTAGATTAGCCACAAGCCCGTCAACATGAAGAACATTGCTCAGCTTTGGGAAGTCGGGCACGTTCAATCTGCCACGCCGAGAATCCGCCCTTTAGCACCTCCACCAAACGTCACGACCGCCACTCAACGACAAGTATTCGATTAGGAACTCTGGTACCCGTCAATGTCGGGAACACCCGCTATCGAAGTACCGAGCACCTGTCACGTTAGCTCGCAAAGAGGTGTATACTACATTGCATTATGTACAGATTTCTCTACCCAAACTTTCTTAGATGACACAGCATAATTACGTTCATCGGATTTTGAGGAGAGAGTTAGCTGAATGTCTCCAGCCAAACCTTTCAACATTGATTTTCAATGTCAAGCGGATGCTGGGTGACATTCCAGCCAACACTGATTCTTTAGAAGAAATTTCCCCTTCAATTTCCAGGAGAACGGCTTAATATGACCAGGCTGCATGCAATGATGACATTTATATGATATATACTTAAGCTTACTAGCAGCATGCTTAGTACTTTTCTTAACAATCAAGGTCTCACTACTTTCATTCGTAATATGCTCGGCATTCTTCTTAACAAATACTATCTTAGGTTGAACATGGGTCACGGAGTTTGGGGACATCATAGGAGGGCTGTGAATTAAATCCTAGACCTTGCTTATAAAGTACCTAACGATAGTACCTCATCAAGGGTCGATTTACCCTTGTTCATTTTGTGAACGTTTCATCGGCCTCGTTGACTCGCTTTTGAAGCTTGTCAATCTCTTTGTCCTTACGTGTCAGTACGGCTTCATTTTGTGTCATACCATCCACCAAGCTTTCGATCATCTTCGTTTTTGTCATTCTCCTCGGCCAACGCTTTCACGATGGCTTTGAGCTTCGAGTTTTTCGCCTTTCATTCTCATATTGTGCGGACAGCAATATCACAGCTTATTAATCTGGACTTCTGCACAAAGATCTGTTCTAACTCTGCATCATCAGAACTGAAATACCTTAACACAGTTTGAATCATCATAATCGAAATGATATATTTTTCTGATGTTGAGTCAGATGTTGGCTCAACATCAGTTACCGCAGTGAAGCCGATTTGATGATCTTCTTCTTCTTTTGTCTGAGAACGACTGTATGGTTACTGATGATTGCCTGGACTCCTTTGACTTGGTTCTTCATCTTCATCGTCTGAAAGATTGACCCAGAGTGCTTTCCCACGTTTGCGAAGAGTGTTCACACATTCGTTGGCAAAGTGACCCCATCCAGTGCATGCGTGGCATCTCACTGAATCCCAGTAAATCTTTTTCTTTCCTTCAGGATTGTGTTTGAACAACGAAGGCAGAAGAAGGTTCAGCTTTGGCATTCTGGCCCTTCCTGAATATTGGCCAATATTCTGCTCAATATTCTTCTTCTTGAGGAACTTTGTGAATCTCTTCGCGAGCATAGCCATATCCTCCTCATTGTTAGGGTCAACTTCAGTTGCACCTTGGATGACTGAGTGCAAGGCTTTTGCCGCGTGATGCTCTCTTTTGGACTTTCGAGATTGGTCTCGTAGTTCTTCATGATGTTCATCAACGTGTTGAGGTCCAACGTGGCAAATTGTGGGCTTCCTTGACCGCAGCTACCTTCACATTAAACTTCTCATTTAGTGTACGAATTGCTTTAGAAATTAGTACCTTATTCGAGATCGGATCTCCGAGACTAGCACACTTGCTCGAGATCGTCAGAATCTTGCCAAAGGACGTGGTAACGTCCTCATCTTCCTCATTCTGAGATTTTCAAACTGGTTGAGAGAAGTCTTAGTCTGGTTTTTCCTCACACTCGCATCGCCTTCGCAGTACCTCTGAAGTAAATTCCACGCATTCTTTGCTGTCGTACAGTTTTATATGATCTGAACATGAATATATCGACCGAAGAGAAGATGGCATTAAGGGCTTTGTCGTGAACTCGGCTGCGTTCTTCTGTTGAAGGCTCTATTCATCGATCGGTTTCTCATAGACTTCACCATCAGCATCCGGGGCAGACGTTGGAGTCGTATAACCATTGAGCCAGCCTCCAAGCACGCGAATCAATAGATTTGATGTATTGGCGCACACGAACCTTCCAATAGGCATAATTGGAATCGTCTAACACTGGAACTTTTCCTATTAGTTTGAGCTAGTAACATCTATTGTAGAGGATTGTCAGCGCGTAGTAACATCAAGCATAGGCTCTTGATACCACTTTGACGCCGGACGGTCCCGAAATGGATGTAAATACTAAGTAATAAACTGATGTTAGATGAAATGTTGGGTGAACACTCTCTAACACTCAAAGCACACAGCGGAATATATAATTACTTAGTGACGAAAACTGATGAACACGAGATGTAAATTTTGCAGCAAGTCAGAAAACTTACTGCATGCCTCAAGGCGCAAATTCCACTATAAAGATGGATCACAAAACAACTATCAAAAGATAGTCAAATCAAGCCTAGCAAAACTACGAATCAAATGATTCTGAAAACTACAAAGTCTTTTGACCTTTGAAAACTAGGCTAAAAACAAAGTCTCGTGATATGTAATGCTCGCTCAAATTCTCTCGTAAAATCTCGTTCTCGTTTGTCCCCACAAACGGTGAAGTCTCTATTTATATGTCTTCGACTTTGGCTAACTTCCCAAAAACGACCTTGGCAAACGCTAATTTGGATCAGCTCAAATGACTTGTCTTGACTAGGGCTTCAATCTTCCTATATTTAGTAATTTCCACTCCTAAGTTCGCTCCAAGCTTATCCACACGCATTTCCCACGTTATTAACTCATTCCAGCTCTTATCCAAGTCAGCAAAGACCTTTTGATAGCTCAATCACTACGAAAAAAATGTTACTACCGACTACACCATTGTAGTCAGTAAACCACATATTTTAGTCGGTAGAGGCTTTACCGACTACATTACCGACTACAAATTGTAGTCGGTTTAAAAACACCTGTCGGTAAATATTGAGTAGTCGGTAAGTAGTCGGCAACGGCGACTACATTCCGTACGCATTTGTAGTCGGTAACGGCGACTACGTGCCGACTACATGTGTAGCGGTAAGCCCGACTAATTCCAACTACATTTGTAGTCGGTGTTCTTTTTTTACCGACTAAATTTGTAGTCGGTAAACTCAATTTATAAATTTTTATTTTTATTTTTATTTTATTTTTTATTTTAATAAACAAAATAAACATTAAGAAGATGAGTAACATTAAAAATTTCGTCAACAAACAACATCGGTTACATGAAAAACGAGGTCAAAACAACAAAAATAAGTTCGAGAAATCACATTCTAGCTATGGCTTCAAATACAAGTTCAAAGCTTGGAGGAATCTCTCTTTGGACAGCGAAACCTCGGCAAGTAGCCTCCAAGCATTGGCCTCGGACGCTCTTCCTAGTCTTTCTTCCTCTTCAACACCATGTGCATGCTGATCTCCCAAACTGCTGGGTCCACTTGTGTGTGTAGATGGCAAAACTTTGTTTCGCAAGCGGTGACATCATATAGCGAAACAATCCTCTATACATACGATTCTCCCACTACAAACATAAAATTCTCGTAAGAGTTCACTAAATAAACAAGATTATTCAATACTTTATGCTTGAACAATTACCTCGCCAAGAACATAGAGGCAGCTTTGCTCCCTTCCTCATAAGTTCCAGCCTGGAAACCTTTGTAAAAGCATACAGAGGCAGCTTTGCTCCTAAGACCATGAGATAACAAAACAAATACAAAAATAGTATAGATATGCAATTTCCATAGAGATCCGAATAAAGAATCGTTTTTTCAGTTACCTTTTCGCAATTTAGAATCAGAATCTAACAGCTAGGGGAGGGGGTGGGGGGGGGGATCATCGGAACTGCGGCTACGAGGGGGGCGGGGCAGCTTCGACAGGGCTGCGAGAGGCGATGCGCGGCGAGGGGCGGCTGTGGCTGCGAGGGGGCGGCTGCGAGAGGGCGGGGCGGCGACGGAATCCGTCACTACAGCTGAAACTGAGAACACCAACTTCCTTTGCAAGCCCGGCGTGGCGGCTGCGACGGGTGGGCGGCACAGCGAGGGGCGTGGCGGCTGCGACGGGTTGGCGGCTGCGAGGGGGCGGCTGCGACTGCGACTGCGAGGCGGGCGGTGCAGCTGAGAGGCACGGCGACGGTCGGGGAG
>JAPQWV010002827.1:0-49954 GCA_027422505.1 Craterostigma plantagineum | reverse complement strand
GTCCAGAAGACGGCGAGGTGATCCCTATGTTACTTGGGGCACATCGCCCCCCGCATCTGGATGGGTGAGGAGGAACGACCCCTGCTGAAGTGAGAGCAGCGTGCGTCAGTTCTTCGGTCGCTTAAGCAGTGTGGTACTGCCAGTTCTCCGCCGCAGACGCAGAGCGAGATCGATGGCACGGGGCTTAGCCACCTCACCGATGCCAGCTGGGTCACTTGGACCAGCCGCTTCGAGCGCTTTTGTGGAGCGCGGCACCCTGACACGAACACCTTCCACATGCCGTGGGGTGATGACGATGACGATCATGCTCCACGACGTGAAACAGATTTGCGTATCCCGATCGAGGGGAGGACGGTATCGGGCACCCCGGACAGCGGCGACCAGCAGATCGCGGCGAGGGAGATTATGGGGGTTAACGCAGACGCGCTTGCGGGATTATGGAGAGGCGGTGCGGTCGCGACGAAAGAGTGATACAGAGGTGCGGTCTGGAAATAGGCCGGCGGGGTTCCAGGCAATCGCCTGGCTGTGGATTCTGCTGGGGTCGACGCTGTTCGTCGACAAGAGCGGGAACCGGGTGAAGCCGACATCATGCACGAGTTCTATCGGTCGCTGCCAGTTGCCAGCGGCCACTCGTGGGTGGTCGGCCGCTCTTGCTTACCTCTATCGCCAGCTTGGCCTCGCAAGCCGAGCGGATGGAGCGGATTCAAGGGGTTTAGCTGGGTGCCTGTCGTTATTACAGGCGTGGATCTACGAGTACTTCCCGTGCTTTCGCCCCAACACCGTCTACCCCATCATGTGGAGGCCTGCGACGCACGATCACGCATGTGGGTCCGTGTCTCAGTACGAGCGGACGGGCCACCGTTTGATTGAGATCCGCCGTCAGCTAGACATGATGACTGCGAGCGAGGATATTAAGTGATTATATTCTATATTCACGACGACTATGACATCTCAAATTTGCAAACTGTTATCAGGTTGCTTGGTTGCCCTACAGCCCGATCCAGCGGCGCACCACATGAGGACTATTTCGTAGGCTGGGTACGATATCGCGACATTGTTGAGCCCTACGTGCCCTCGAGAGTGTTGCGCCAGTTGGGTTACGTGCAGCACATCCCGCCGCCGATGAGTCCGCCACAGAAGGCGTACATGCCAGCAGACCCGAAATGGTATAAGGTGCACCATTCTGGCGACGCAGCAGAATTTGCTTGGCGTCAGTTCCGTACGCGTACATTCTCAATCTATCGTACATCAGCCGGGCGACTGCAGATTACCTTGGCGAGGCCGTCCAAGGGTACATGGACTGGTATGAGCGACATTCTCATCCTCGTCTGTTATCGTCGGAGTCGGGATCCTCTTCGTGCGGCATACCCCCGCGCAGCCACTCAGACTACGTACGTAATATTAAGTGATTCAGTCTTTGTATGTTTAATCAATTTTTATATGTATCAATTCTGTGTACAGTGGTACAGCTCGATGTATGCCTTGAGCACCGAGATGCTAGCTACGCTGCAGCTCCACGACGAGGAGCAGACGGAGCGCTACAGAGACAAGTTGGACGAAATGAACGACCGTTGGCGCAATGCTCCATGATCTGCTTTTATTTGTCGTTGTCCTTTGTTTGTGTACCGAACACGTACTATTTTTATTATATTTATAAAATAATGTAATAGTATAAAATAAAAACATACTAAAAATAATTAAATATAAAAAATACTAAAAATAAGAACAAAATAATACTACTAATATAAACTAATAATATATAAAAATAACATATAAAAAAAATAATAATAAGAATAAAATACTACTAATAATATATAAAAAATACTAAAAATAAGAATAAAATAATACTAATAACATAAAATAATAATATATAAAATACATATAAAAAAAATAATAATAAGAATAAAATACTACTAATAATATATAAAAAATACTAAAAATAAGAATAAAATAATACTAATAATATAAAATAATAATATATAAAATAACATATAAAAATAATAATAATAAGAATAAAATACTACTAATAATATATAAAATACTAAAAATAAGAATAAAATAATACTAATAATATCAAATAATAATATATAAAATAACATATAAAAAAATAATAATAGAATAAAATACTACTAATAATATATAAAAAATAACATATAAAAAATACTAAAAATATATAATACATATAATACAACATGAATTATAATAGACCACGATCACGCATTAACTGTTCCCAATGTTCGAATCTGTTCTGATATCTACGTTCCCACCCAGCAAGGCGACGATCACGATGGATATTCCAATACGGATGCAATAAGGGCATTGGAAAATCTGGACATAAATTCAGTCTAATATAATGCCGGTACTCGTCTCCAAGGTGCGCTATTACGATAGTTCGGTTCGGTCCATTGGCAGTCGAAGCGGCACGCAGAGGCAGTATCGTGATAGAATTTATGTAAATGGTCGATCCATTGCCGTATCCGTATAGTGTAACTACAGCGTTCCAAATAGTGGCCACAGCCCACAGATCGCACGGTGTCAACATCCAGTGGTTTTCCAAGCAAGGCCCCCCTTCCCAGCGTATACGACGCAACTGCATTTCCAATGAATCACCGTAGTACAATGGCGAGTAAAGATCCCAATGGGCCTCGATTTCGTTCGCGACGTTATTCCTTACGGTGACCCATTCTTCTTCGTCATTGTAAATATGGGAAGCGATAGCGCGAAATCCGCAGTTGCCGTCAGCCACGACATCATTAACACTAACTATATACGGATGGATGACTGATGTTACGTGGTACTGCAAGCGGCCGTGGAAGAAGTTGGATTCAACTGTATAAAAAATTATACTGGATTAGAGATGCATCCATATACTATTGTTATGAGTGAAAAAACAGACGTACCTGTCTCGCCAGTAGAACTACGAGATCGCTTCGCAGATGATGATGAGGTACGGCCATGACTGCTACGACCCTGGCTGCTACGACTGGTACTGCTGCGCCCTCCGCTGCGTCCCCCCCTTGGGATTGCGTACTCCCAAGCACTCCGATCACGTTTTGTCGAGTCTCTTTTCTTTGGCCTACCTTTTACAGATGTCTTAACAGCAGGCGCGGTCCACTCTTGATCCTCGGGATAGAGATGTTCGTGAACTACTCGATGGAGGCCACGCATAACGGCGGGATCGCGACCTTCTGCCTCACGCACAAGATCGGCTAAGCGCTCTTGATCAGAAATATCGGGAACTACTCCCTCGCCGATTGTGAGTGTCCTCCAGAAGTCGTGCAAGCATTCTATCGAAACTGGGTAGTTGTTGTCCACGCATTGCTGAAGCTCGCAAGAACATGGTAGTTGGTGCGTACGTCGTACTACACATCCGCACCTGGAGTAAACCTCATTCGACAACTCTTTGGCCCGCCGCAGCTCATTTCCCATAATTAATATTGCATGGTGTGAAACTCTGTATAATAATGTTAGGAATGGAAATCCTGACATCGGAATAGGTCGTTTCGACCGGGACTCCTCAAGTGTCTGCATGTCAACATTAAAATATTATTAGATAAGGATAAGAGACACGTAATAATAATTAATTTACCTTTCGGATGCGAATCAACTGGTTCTGAATCTGCTCGTGCACCTTCACCCATACGGTGTCAAGCGACCCAGTGGCCGAGTTCAGCCATCCTTTCAGCTCGCTATGAGCACTCTCCACACGACATGTAGTGGTGTTCCCGAAATGAAGCACATGGTTCGTCCAAGCTCTGGCGAACTTCTCCTTATGCACCAACCACGTCTGCTCAACATAAGTAACGATTTCTGAGTCTTGTAGCCAGCGCAGACGCATGTCATTCACTGCATTCTCATATTCGTCAATCGTCGGAGCTTCCACGACGGCTTTCCAGGACTTGTGCGTGAAGTGAGATGCGGTCTTTTTGCTATTCCCCCCAACCTATAAACTTTGTTCTCTACATCTTTATAAATATGCCACGTGCACAGCAGATGGTGAGAATGAGGAAATACCATATGTACCGGTCGAACAAGGCCCAACTCACGATCAGTGACAATCGCCGACGGGTGGACAGCTGGCCCTAGAATATCCCTGATAGACTGCAACATCCACCGGTAACTGATCTCAGTCTCGTCCTCCATGACGGCAAAACCCACACAGAAAGTTGTGATTACAGGGAGTCATCCCTATAATCTCAACAAGAGGCATCTTATATCTATTGGTCTTGTACGTCGAGTCAATCCCAATAAAATAAGGATACGTCCTCAGCAGTGCGAGTGACTCCGGGTGTGCGAGAAAGACATGTGTCAGCATATTAGTCTCCTCGTCTCTTCTATATTCAACAAAATATCCGGACTCTGTCGCCTGGTGCATCAACTGGCTCACAACGTCTCGACCCTCAGAATATTGCTTCTTCAAACGATCTCTGTAATTATAAATATGTCGGATCGTCGCGTTATCTACGCTGTGTCGAGCCCTCATCGCTGAGAGGATATGTGATGTTTCGCTTGCGCAGCACTCATTTCCTCAACGACCTTCTTTGCCTGGCTGCTTAACCCACTCGTCTGGCGGTGTCCCTCGGGATAATGTATCAGAGGGTGATTGTGCGTTGATTTTTCATGTGGGCCCGTACGAATGAACCATTCCTTAGTAGCTGGATCTTGTTGGGCTATGACTACAAACGGACACCTGCACTTGTTAGACTTCGACAGCCTCTCCAATTCATCCTCCTTGCCTCTGTAACGTTCTCCGCGAGAACATCTAATCAATTTTTTGTTCCTAATTTCTTGTGCGACGAAATTATCACCTCGAAACCAAGACCAATAGCGACGCCTTTCGCCCAGTTAATGGCTTCCACGTCGGTTGAAAATCGTCCTCCTTCGCGAAAATGCCGACTGTAGTTTATCCCGTCGCTCGTGGAATCCTCCGGGACACTCTCCAAGTCTGACAAAAAAAAAATAATAATAACCGAAATCAAATTTCGGTCAACATAAGAGGCGACCGAAATGTTATTTCGGTCACGTCTGTCGTAGCCGAAGCCGGATTTCGGTCCTGACAGTCGTAGCCGAATCCAGATTTCGGCTACGACAGCCGGTGACCGAACAACAATTTCGGTCACCGTCTTGGTCGACCGAAACTGATTTTCGATCATCACAAGGGTTGACCGAAATTGTTGTTCGGTCACCCCTTGTGTTGACCGAAATTATGTTTCGGTCGGTGCGAAATTTTCGCTCGAATCCGACCGTTGTTCGGGAATTCACGTCTATAAAAACCAAATTTACGAGAATTTGATTACCATCCGCTCCAATAGACGCTTTCTTTTGACTTTTCCATTTCCCAAATAGACGATTCATTACGATTTGAACGTTTTTTTTGTTTTGTTTGAGTTTGATTTGAATGTTTAATTGCTATATCAAAATTGTGGTCTGGAAAAGGACTTTAAATAGAAATTTAAATTCAAAAGGGCAAAATCGTCTTTTTTCAGCCCTTTAGGGGGCGGTGACTAGGAAAAAGGGGGCGGTGAATAGCAATTCAGTTATTATTACCATACAAAGACTAAAGAGCTCAACGGTCGTCAGGACTTCCATAACTTGTCCTTCTTGATAACTATATTAACTTCAAATCACCCTTTCAAAAAAAAAAATAATAATAAAATAATCCCTTTTTAATCTGTTGTTGCTCATCAGATAATATATTAATTGGGAATCAGTTTAGATACCACCACTCTCCCACTTATTTCTTCCCATCTTTTTATTTCGTGCGTCCTACATAATTCTTCCCCTGTCCATTTTTGGTAAAAAAATATTTCAATAATTAAACTAATTACACCATTTATATTAAAAAAAGACTTCTTAATTTGCGTGCCCACTAATAAGTTTTCTCTCTCCATTCCTTAAAAGTGTACTATAATATTAAAATAATGTAGTTTCTTAATCTCGGTGCCCACTAATCTTTGGGAATAATTTAATGGAACAGAGGAAGTACTGTATAATACACGCATTTTTTCAAGTTATATATTTCTAAATGAAAGTTAATAAAATCACCGTCACGGCCCACGGGTGTACACGACGGCATTACTCTATGCAGTGTTCCGACGCCTGTCATGTGACTGGGGGCTTTAGGGGCTCTGTAATATAATTCAATAAAATCTGATATTAACATTATATATTTTACTAAATAAAAAAATAATAACTATGTCGAATTCGAATAATCCAAAAACACTTAGGGGGTGTTTGTTTCCGGTGATCCAACATCACGGTGACACTCACATCACCGTGATGTGGATCAAGATGATATGTCATCACTGTGTTTGTTTTGAGGTGATATTCATTTGCATATCAATCTTATATTGGAATATTGTGTTTGTTTAATTGCAGTGATGTTTGGGGTAATGTTGTGTAAATGTCATATTTAACCTTATGTATATTATGTAGTAAAAATATTAAATATGTTCATTTGGGGTAATATTTAACGTGATATTTATTAATATTTGAAAATCAAGTATTATTTTTAAGCATTATAAGCATGTCATATAATTCATCAATAGAATTATTACATTTTTTAGGCTTTAAACATAGATTTCTTAACCAATTATTAATTATAAGTATTTGATATAATTCTTCAATAATTATTTATTTTTTTAAGGTTTAATAGATTAATCAATTATTAATTATAAGTACTTTCAATAATCCTTCAACATACTTCTTTTATATTTTAAGCATTTAACATAAATTTTTTAAGATTTAAATATGTTTGTTATGCAAGTAAAATAGGAATAAGGTTATATAAGGAATGAATGTTAAAAGATAAGGGATAATTTTGTCCAAATAAATATTGAAAATATCACCCCATCACAGTGATGGATGATCACCCTGCTTTTTGGGGGTGATCCAAAAGCTGGAATATCACCCTGTTTTGATCACCTCGGTGATCCTCCATCACGGTGATGACTCATCACCCACGCTAAACAAACGTAGTGATTAGGAAGCGATGGAAGGATCACATGATGTTTCGGAGGATCACCCCAAAACAAACACCCCCTTATGGGAAAACCGGGAGCAGTTGTAGATAAATAAATACATGATCCAAATCAATTATAATCATATAAAATATTACATACGCGTAAAATAATAAATATGAAAGCGTCACGGAAATCCAACTCCAAAATACATTAAATTTGGAAGGCAGTCAATTAATTTAAATAAAATAATATCATGCGAAACTATTCTTTTTTTTCCTTAAATTTATTGCACAAAACTAAAAATACAATTGTAAAATTGTAATGATACACACCCGCTACCCGACAGAAAATCTGACGTTGAGCCAAAGTTTAGAAGATATTTTAATTAAAAAAAAAAGAAAAAGAAAATAAAGCCACCTAACTTTTGTGATAAATGGCCGGCATGATATGATCATATATGCTCCCATGAAAACATTATCAAAACATAAAATAATATATAATGAAGTCACTTTATTATATATATCTCCATCTCCTTTCCAAAACCTAATACAACAGTGCTTCATCACTACTGCTATGCTATAGAAGCTAAGCTAAAGCTCTGAACTCTTTCTGATACAACTCTCAGTCTATCTATACTCCGCTCTCATCTCTTTCTCTTATCTTCTCAATCCCATACCTCGAAAATAAACCCTATTTACACACACACACACGTATAAATATATATTAATCACTTTTTGTTGTATAGAATCATCTATTTTATCGAAAGTTATGGATGATCAGATGGATATGATGCTCATGCACATGGAAAAGCTTCCTCCTAATTTCTCAGACATAAGCTACTATTCAGCAGTCGAAGAATTTGCCAACAGTTATAATCTCTTACCTATTAACAGCAACGTTGTTGACTGCCATAATAATCAACATTACGATGCCCCCATTTTCCTGCAATAATAATAACCCAACAACAACCCCATCACTTGAAGAGAGTCGTCGTCCTAGAACATCGTCGTCCTCAACATCGTCGTCGTCAATGGATGCCATGAGAGAGATGATATTTCGCATAGCAGCTATGCAGCCCATATACATCGACCCAGAATCAGTTAGGCCTCCGAAGCGCCAGAATCGACGGATCCTCAGAGCGTAGCGGCGCGTCATAGGAGGGAGAGGATTAGTGAGAGGATAAGGATTCTTTAGAGGATGGTACCGGTGGGACTAAAATGGACACTGCCTCTATGTTGGACGAAGCCATTCATTATGTTAAGTTCTTGAGATCAACTATAAAGTCGCTGGAACGAGCGGCGGTTAATAATAGGCCGCCGGCAGACGGAGTAGGGTTTCCGGCGGCTGCTAGTGGTGGTGGTTATTTTCCGGCGTATGGTAGTTGGATATAATTGTCAGTCCACCTCGATGGACGCCCCCCACGCAAATCTGCGCCAGCATTATTTGACTGATATATAGTTGATATATACACTGATTAATTTTTTTTCTTTTTATCTTATGGTAATAAGAGTTAGTCCTCTTGAGGCTCGTATAGTATTAATTTTCTGTCTCTCTGTCCGTCAATTTCATTACTATTCTCCTTCATCTAATGGCCTCGTGAAGGTGTTGTATATTAAAGACGAACGAGGGTTTTTTTTTTTACCTTTCGTTATCTTTGTGTTTGTGTGTTTTATTGTATGTTAAGAGAACAAAAAACAACGTACATATCTATACATTCTTGGCATATATCAAATATATGGTAATAACATGAAGCCAATATAGGTTTTACTCCTGCCTGGTTTTACGTTGAAAAGCGGCAATAGTGTGCGTGATTTATTTAATTAATAAATGTCTGTAGCTACTGAATTTGTTAACAGATCTTAAACTCATGATTGAGTCAGAGGCAAATCCATATCTAAAAGCAGTAATCTGAATAATCTTTATCTAACTATAATTGGGACCATTAATGAACACTTGGTTAGGGAATTTCTCGCAACTAAGGTCAACTAGTTAAAATATCGTAAAAAAGTATTTTTAGGGTTTTCAGCTATATATGGTATACATAAACCAAATAAAAGTCTAGTTTTCTTTTTCTTATTGTGCGGTTACAGGGGTCAAAAGTTTTTCTTACAGCACTACAGTGGGCTAATATATAATATGAACTAATTACTCGTATTTGTACATAAATTCATTAATTAGAAACCTCGAATATATACTATAAAGATTTGTGTGTGATATTATAAACAATATATATCCACGTGAACCACTGACTATAATGCACGCTGACATTTCACAGTTCATCATAAACGATATATTATATGTGGTATATTATATTATATCATTATTGATTAATTGGGCAATTGGAATTCATCTTTGCCTCCTCGGCGACAACCTCTTTCTTCCAAGTTCCAAATTAGACATAAACCACTTGTATATTTTGGAGTCGTCTAATATAGCTAATTTTCATGAATTTTTCACTTATATATGATTTTCTCAAAACAGTCCGTGGTATAGCGTTTTTTTAATTATAATAATATAGAATGATTCATAGGCATCTTAGCAGATGGTAATATGAATTATGCCTTGCTAGAGACTTCGATGGTGTAAAATACGATAATATTTTTAATACAATGAAACTTAAGATAGTCTTGTATGTGTATATGATTTACTAAAATCCATTTATATCCTCGTTCAAATTTATGCCCAATCCTATCAAATATTGGAAAAACATGCAAATGCATGCACGTTTAAATTTATTATTAATATAGTTATTGAATAATTTTTTAAAAAAAAGTAAAAAAACAAGGACATAAATCATCCTATGGCAAAAAGGAAAACTGAAAAATACAATAAAATCGCATTGATTCATGCCGTGTGTTAAATAAGGCATTCCAAATAAATGCAATGTATCATCCTACTATGCGTCATGACCATGGTTCTGAAATCGGGTTTTGAATCTGATCAGGAATTTTAGTGGTTTAACAATCAAAATGTGATAGATATCAAAATATATAAACAATCAAAATGTGCTAGATATAGTAAAATTATATTTTGTGAATAAACAATCAAACTGTGCTAGATATCTAAAATGTAATAGTAAATGAGGTGTCAAAATTAAATTTATAAATTAGGGGTAAAAAATAAACTAAAAGCAAAATAAATTGGGATGAGATTAAAAACTAATTATAATGTGAGTAGAAAAACAATGACATATAAATTAGCCTGATGGCCAAAAGGAAAATTGAAAAATACAATAAAATCGCATTGATTCTTGTTGCGTGTTAAATAAGGGATTCCAAATTTTTATCCCAAATGCAATGTATCAGCCTACTATGCATCATGGCCATGGTTCTGAAATCGAGTTTCAGAATCTGATCGAAAATTTTAGTGGTTTAACCAATCAAAATGTGCTAGATATCAAAATGTATAAACAATCACAATGTGCTAGATATAATAAAATTATATTTTGTGAAATAACAATCAAAATGTGCTAGATATCTAAAATGTAATAGTAAATGAGGTGTCAAAATTAAACAAACCAAATCAACATCACATCAGACTTTTAGAGGAAAAATGGCGACGACTGACAAGAAGACAGTGAATACTGAGAAGACAACGACGGTGGGATATTGATTCACGCTACTGTTTATTCATGCTGCGGTTCATTGAAATATGTGCATGTTCATAGCTAGGTATTAGTTTTGATTCACTCGCCATTCAAGCATTTTGCGTTCGGTTTTTCGGCAAGTCACCACGACTGGTCTCGTCGGTGCCGGCCGGCGACACTGTACTAGCCTTGAGATGTCAACGTATGAGTACCATCTCCATCTTTAGTCGTTTTCCAGTGGGCTGATAGCTTGGAAGTCTATGAAAAAAATAGCTTTGTAGTGTTCAATCCTCAGACCAAGATGTGCCTGAATTGTTTTTTAGAGATGAGAATCGCCCTGTTACCACTACATTCTCAACCGGTGTTCTGGCCTTTGCATATGACAAAGACGCTCCGTGTTCTGCATTCGATATTGTGTTTATTGCAAGAGATGATTCAAGACTCGTGACGCTTGTCCATTACAACAAAGGTGCCGATGAGTATTATAAGTTGCGTTTATAAGATGGTCCTGAGAATCTACTTTGATGGTTCTATATATTGGAAAGACAAGAAGATGCTAAGGAAATATAGCCTCTCGTCGGGTATGTTCTTGACTAACATTGTAAGTGGAATAGAAGAAATGTCATTTTGGGAATGTGTGGAAAGTTAGGGATGGGAACTGTGATGATCGACGGGGAAGAAAAGGCAACACTTTCAAAGTTCACATATTCAAATCACCAGATCTTAACGATGTTGTAGAATTATATCGTATGAGGGCAGACGATGAGTTGAAGTCGACAATTGATGTCAAAGTAATCTGTTTTGAATATGTTTGCTGTATTTTGATGGTGCACGATAGTGAATACCTAATGGATACTGCATAATTTGGACAGTGTAAATATCTGGGTAAATTTCACGATCTGTCAAGACAATATCCTATTGGCCTACATATCAATACCTTACTGATGACGAAGACGAAGACTACTATGGGGACGAAGATGAAGACTACTATGCGAACGACCATGACGAGCAATTGGTTAACGATTATGGGCTAGATGGTCCAGCTTAAAAACATTGTGAAAATAAATGTTGTCTTTTTTTCTGTTCTTTTAGATTCAAGTATCATGCTTCATTTTGGTTCTATTGACGGCAAGATATGTCTGGCCAGACTTGGTCTTAGCGATCAAAACGTTGCTCTCCGTGTTCAACGTTTCGACGACGCTTTCAGACTGCATAATTCTGTATAGCTTCTATAGATCTAGAATTTGGAACACGCCAACCTGATTTGCTATGTTTCAGAAACAACGTGGATGTTTTCATGTGACTGGATTTCATGAGTCGTTGTTTTAAACTGCAAGATCAATGAGTAGTTTTTATTTAACTAACATCTAATAATTTGTGGCCGTTGATTTAGCCCACAAAGTAAAGAATTTGTTTTCATTGATGGAGAATTTCACTTAATACTGTTAAGCAGCTGCTATTATAATTAACTAGTGAGTTTTGATTCTATATAAAAGCGCCGATCAAACCATTTCAAATACATTTTGTGTCTTTTGATAACAAAATGGCTAATGATTATCAGATGTCCATTCCATTTATACGTTCTATCATTATGTTCACAATATGCTTTGGTAATCATTGTCAATCCCACCAACCAACACACAGAGCCGACCACTGTTCACGAGCAGCCTGATGAGCCATCCGCCGCCCTTCACAACCCAACTGCGCTGACCAACGTTCACTAGCAGCCATACAAGTCACCCATCGCCCTTCACAACCCACCTGTGCCAGTTGGCAATATGAATTATGCCCTGCTAGAGAC
This sequence comes from Craterostigma plantagineum, assembly GCA_027422505.1. Classification (NCBI taxonomy): domain Eukaryota; kingdom Viridiplantae; phylum Streptophyta; class Magnoliopsida; order Lamiales; family Linderniaceae; genus Craterostigma; species Craterostigma plantagineum. The sequence continues at coordinate 37,605 of JAPQWV010002827.1, read as the reverse complement.
TTCGATGGTGCAAAATAGGATAACTTTTTTAATACAATGAAATTTACGATGGTCGTGTATGTGTATATGATTTACTAAATCCATTTATTATTCTCATCCAAATTTATGCCGAACCCTATCAAATATTGGAACAACATACAAATGCTTGCACATTATAATTTCTTATTAATATAGTAATTGAATATTTTTTTAAATAAGTAAAAAAAATGACATATAATCAGCCTATGGCCAAAAGGAAAATTGAAAAATACAATAAAATCACATTGATTCTTGTCCCGTGTTAAATAAGACATTCCAAATTTTTATCACAAATGCAATGTATCATTCTACTATGCGTCATGGCCATGATTCTGAAATCGGGTTTTTGAATCTGATCGGAAATTGTAGTGGTTTAACAATCAAAATGTGCTAGATATTAAAATGTATAAACAATCAAAATGTGCTAGATATAATAAAATTATATTTGTGAATAAATAATCAAAATGTGCTATATATCAAAATGTAATAGTAAATGAGGTGTCAAAATTAAATTTATAAATTAGGGGTAAAAAATGAACTAAAAGCAAAATAAACTGGGACAAGACTAAAAACTAACAATAATGAGAGTAAAAGAACAATGACTTATAGCCTGATGGCCAAAAGAAAAATTGAAAAGTACAATAAAATCGCATTAATTCTTGTCGCGTGTTAAATAAGCCTTTCCAAATTTTTATCCCAAATGCAATGTATCAGCATACTATGCATCATGGTCATGGTTATGAAATTTAGTTTTCAAATCTGATCGAAAATTTTAGTGGTTTGACAATCACAATGTGCTAGATATCAAAATGTATAAACAATCAAAATGTGCTACATATAATAAAGTTATATTTTGCGAATAAACAATCAAAATGTGATAGATATATTAAATGTATTAGTAAATGAGGTGTCAAAACTAAACAAATCAAAACAACATCACATCAGACTTTTAGAGGAAAAATGGCAACAACTGACAAGAAGGCAGCTAATGCTGAGAAGACAACAAGGGTGAGATATAATTTACGCTACCGTTTATTCATGCCCCGGTGTATAAAAATATGGGCATGTTCGTAATTACGTATTTTGTTTTGCTATTCGCTCGGCATTCAGACTTTTTGGTTTCAGTTTTTTGGCGAGTCACCACGACTGGTCTGGTCGGGGCCGGCCAGCGACACTGTACCTAATAGCATTGAGATGTCAACGTATGAGTACGATCTCCGTCTTTAGCCATCTTCAAGTGGATTGACAGCCTTGAACTCGATGAAAAAAACAGCTTTGCAGTGTTCAATCCACAGACCAAGATCTGGCGTGAAGTGTTTTTTCAAGATGAGAGTCGCCTTGTTACCACTTCATTCACAAGCGGTGTTCTGGCCTTTGCATATGATAAAGACGCTCCCTGTTCTGCATTCGACGTTGTGTTTGTTGCAAGAGATGAAAGCGCTTCTTTAAGACTGGTGACGCTTTTCCATTACAACAAAGGTGCCGATAAATTTTATAAGTTGCGTTCAGAGCTAAATAATCGATACTTTCATTGTTCCTTGGGAATCTACTTCGATGGTTCTGTATATTGGAAAGACAAGAGATGCTAATGAAATATACCCTCTCTCCGGGTACGTTCTTGACTAACACTATAAGTTGGAAGAAAATGGCACCTTGGGAATGGGTGGAAAGCTAGGGGTGGTATTGTGATCGACGAGGAAGAAAATGCAGCAACTTTCAAAGTTCTCATCTTCTAATCACCAGATCTTACTGACATCGTAGAATTATATCGTATGAGGGCAGAGGTTGAGTTGAAGTCGACAACTGATGTCAAAGTAATATGTGCACGATAGTGTATACCTAATGGATGCTGCACAATTTGGACAGTGCAAATATCTGGGTAAATTTCACGGATCTGTAGTATCTTATACGCCTACAGATCAATACCTTACCGATGATGAAGACGAAGGCTATTATAGGGAAGACGAAGACTACTATGGGGACGACCATGACGAGCAGTTTGTAGACGATTATGGGTTGGATGGTCCAGCTTAGAAAGAAAGTTGTGAAAACAAACGTTGTCTTCCTTTTTTTGTTCTTTTAGCTTCAAGATAACATGCTTCGTTCGGGCTTTAATGGCCTTATTTGCCTCAAAAGAGGAAAATGGAAGCTAATCATTGCCAACCCCCTCAACCGACAAACAAATAAATTCTGGATTCCAACAATGAGAAAATCCTGGATCACTTAGAAACTGGCAACAAATGACAAAATCATTGATCACTTAGAAATTGACAATATAGGGGCCAAAATTCCAATTTGTTTGGACAAATCTTTATATGAACGATATTATTTTTCATCAGTATTCCTAAGATAAAGTTCATTTCACTTTCCTAAAAGACTTTGATGGTGATAGAGTTTCTTCTCAAGTGTGTATTTTCTCTATCTAAACTTTAACAATCGATTTTCTTTGCTGTTTTAACTTAGTACCTTTAACCAACTTTTTACACATACTGTTATCAATTATAACTAATTAGTAACTTAATAATTTTCCTAAACTCAGAAGATTTGGAAAGCATTTTTTACTTTTGCATACCAAAATGGCTAATAAACAAAATGGCTATAAATATCATGTCAACTTGTTCAACTTTCTATTATTATGTTTATTTTCTATGAGTTCGTGAATGTGAGAATGGTTTATTAGGAAGTAACTTTCTTTCGTTATTACTTTTTTAAATAGGAATTTGATTTACTTTATTCAATTTTCAAAGCTTTATCGGTATGCATGCAATAATTTTATTATCCTTTTTGGAATGATGCATATTAGAGCACGCACTTTATTGTCAGCTCAAGTGTTAAACACCACGGCTGATGCCACTCTCACCGGCCGGCGGCGATCCACCGAGTCTTGCTTCTTCAATCGCTCATCGGAATATGTTAAAGACGACCGAGCGCCTAAAATTCGAGAAAGGAGAACTGATGTTCATGTCGGAGCAGTACTGGAGGCGCGTGGGACGAAGCCCCGTTTTTTACCTTGTGTGGGCGGAGCGTATGACAAATGACATATCTCTTCAGCACTACAATTCCAAGTACGGAGGAGTTAAATCAATCGGAAAGAAAATTTGAAGCTAACAACGACATTCCGTGTGAATGGATTTCAGTAGTCGTTGTTTTAAGCTGCCATTTCTCATGATCAATGACTAGTTTTTACTTAACTCACATCCAATTGTTTGTGGCCGTTGATTTAGCCCACAAAATAAGAATTTGTTTTCATTGATGGAGACTAATACAGTTAAGCAGCTGCTATTATAACTAACTAGTGAGTTTTGCTTCTATATAAGCGCCGATCAAAACATTTTAAATACATTTTGTGTCTTTGATAACAAAATGGCTAATGATTATCAGATGTGTCCATTCCGTTTATACATTCTATCATTATGTTCACAACATACTTTGCTAATCATTGTCAATCCCACCAACCAACAAACAGAGCCGACCACTGTTCACGAACAACCTGATGAGTCATCTGCCGCCCTTCACAACCCACCTGCGCCGACCAACGTTCACAAGCAACCATAGGAGCCACCCGCTGCCCTTCACAACCCACCTGCGCCATCCAACGTTCACCAGTAGCCTGAGGATCCACCTGCCGCCCTGACTGGTCGGGTCGAATAGGCCTGATTAAGTTTTTGGTTTTGATTGAGGCCCGAGCCTGGGTTTTCTGGGCCGGGTCGGGCCGGGTCACGGGGTCACCCCAACATTCAACTCAACAATCTATAAACCATTTCGTCCGTCTGTGGGCCGAAATATACTGTTAATGGGCCATAAACTTAAACTACTAGTAACTATTAGCTCTCTGACAACTGTCAGTTCACTCTATAAAACCAACAGTAACAATTGTTACGTTTTATCAATCAAATCAAACCTTGAAAACCAAAGAAAATGAAGAAAAGAAAGTTTACCGCCCTTAACGACCAACCTGCATCGCTCGACGTTCCACTAGCCGCCCTTCAAAACCCAACTGTGTCGGCCGACGTTTTAGCCGTCGCCCTTCAAAACCCACCTGCGCCGGCCAACATTCACCATGAAGAAGCCATTCACCCTCAAGAAGACCGGGATGACGATGGGTTGGAGTGAGACCAACACGAGCCAAGTTCTTAAGAAGAAGAAACGGAAAGTGTGTTGTGGAACTTCGATTACCCGTGCACGCCAAGCGACGACGATTACTGACGACTATCCTTTGATACGCAGATTTAGCACGCTGATTTTGAAATAGAATGATTTGAATTACTTCATCTTTTATCTACCTGCATGTAAAAGATCATGGAGGATTGATGCATGTGCATGTCACAGGTATGAAATATGTGTAATTAATACGATATGTTGTTTTCCACTTTGTTAGTGGGTGGTTTTTCTTTTTTTATTTGTTTAATATAATAAATTGGACACGTGGCGCATGGAGAAAAACTACATTTGATTATATATAAGATATATAGATAGATATTGTGTGTGTTGCTTGTAAGATATTATAGTGCGATTGCAAGTGGAAATACATCGTTGAGTATTACATTAATTTCATGTTCTATACAAGAAAAGAGATCATCTATTCGTTGATTAAGAAAAGAAGAATAAACGTGTTGAATATCAAGATATGAAAAGGGAAAAATGTGTTGGGTCCATCCAACATATGGTGGCAGTGAAGCCACGCCCACATTGAAGGAAAAAAAACAATAAATAATATTATAATATTATTTTATATATATAAGAAATGAGTGGTTCGTATTAAAGGGCAACGCGGCGGATTCCTGGCCACCGGTTTTGAGTGGTCCAAAAGAGCTGAAGACATCTATAAATAGGCTGAGGATTCTTCAGTTATAATCACCTCAAATGAGAGTCTAGAGAGAGAGAAAGATCTGAGAGTATGAGGTAAAAGATAATCCACCTTCGGGTAGATAAGGGTGAGAGCGGGTGCAGTTTTACTGTGGTAATTGAGGATGGATACAAAAACATAACCCAGGTGGGTAAGGGGTCTCGGGTTTTGGGTTTAAACATGAGCTTTATTTTGTACGGTGTAATATTATCAAATATAGTAAAACTATTGTCTCTCTGTGGATGTAGGCGGTATTGGCCGATCCACGTAAAAATCTCGGTGTTCTTAGGTGTCTTTCGGCTTTAATTAATATCCCGATTAATTATCGCGTGGTCCAAATACAACTACTGTTGAGCCAGAATTAAATATTTACCGCTCAACCCCAACAAGTGGTATCAGAGTCAAACCCTGCTGGTATTCTGAGTATGCTCTGTGGTTGCAGCTGTGTCTGAACTTCCACATCAGAAAAAATATCAGAAGGGATTACCGATCGGGGGGAGCCAGTGTCAGAGCTAGGTTCAACGAGGTGATGCCTTGTACTGAAGAAATAATGGTACAAGATGGTTATCGTTGATGGGATGCTCGTTGTGGGCGGAGCTTGTGCGGCGGTGGAGTTTTGGAAGGATAATAACGACGGATGACAAAAGTGCGACAATGTGCTAGTGCGGAAGGTTTTTCACTCTGTGAAAGAAAAGAGTGAAGGACGTGCTCATTTGTCAAGGCTGGTGATAAGCTTTGATGGGAGACGAGGAAAAGTCGGAGTAAATGACGAAAGATTTGGGGTCATGATGTGTCGGAGAGGAAGAAGTAAGGCCCTGTTGCTTCTTACCTCGCTTCCAGATTCGGGTGATAATTTGATCACAACCATTCGGTACGAGACGGCACAAACAGTGGATGGTAGAGTCAACTCTTTTTGAAGCATGAAAAGAGAAGGCGGTCAAATTATGGTGATAGTCGGGCTTTGGCTATACACAGAGAGAGTCGTAGAGGAAGGTGACACGCCAGGGGATTTGAAGACAGCAGCAGGTCCGAATCCAGGTGGCGGGAAGGGCATATGATGCTACAGTGTGGTGAGCCGGGACACGTAAGGAGAATTGTCCGACTTGGAGGAAGAAGGACAAGCGGCTAGGAAAATTCCACAACGGAGGTAGCACACGATTTATCTTAGAGACGTCTCACAGTCTCTAATGATGGCGCTCGTTCTAAGGAAGAAGGGTATTAAATTCAGGTTTGCTCCAAGTGAATATTTTGATGCGTTCCGAAAAATGCGAACGGTTTTTTTCGATCTCTATGGGCCAATTGTTATCGTTGTGTTGTTCGATGTGTTGAACGGGGAAGATCAAAATGGTTGACGGAGCGGTACGCATTTTGGGTGGTGTGATGTTGTCTCAAAGTTGCGTGGAATTAATATTCTTGAGTCAGTCAAATTTCAGGGCTATGGAATTTTCATAGCAGAGGAGTTTGAAAAATCATACATGGCGGAAAAGGTACTACCAGAGGGAGAAGAGTGCAAAGGTTTGTATCGTCTGGACGTGAGTATGGTATATAATACTCAGACTTCGTTGGGTTCAGAAAATCGCGCGCGCGTGGTGGAAAGGCAGACGATCGTGAGAAGGAAAGTCCTGCTGGAGAAGGGATTGTATCGAAGTACCTCTTCGGAAATCGACGGATCGAGTCGGTTCGACATAGCTGCACATAAGATTGGTCGCTGAATGAATCAAGTGAGGTAGGATCGGAATTCTTGATTCGAATTATGTGCAGGTGCTACAAGGAAGGCCAATGGACGTTCGTGGTATTTACGAACGGGTTACTCTCAGACAGACTCATTGGGATGAGTGCTTGACAGTGCTGAAGACGATGATCGGGTAGGTGTCGAGTGTGGCTGGAGGGGGGGGAATTGTTGGGTCCAGCCAACATATGGTGGCAGTGAAGCCACGTCCACATTGAAGAAAAAAAAACAATAAATAATTTTATAATATTTTATTATAATATTATTTTATATATATAAGAAATGAGTGGTTCTTATTAAAGGGCGACGCGGCGGATTACTGGCCACCGATTTTGAGTGGTCCAGAAGAGCTGAAGACATCTATAAATAGGCTGAGGATTCTTCAGTTATAATCACCCCAAATGAGAGTCCAGAGAGAGAGAGAAAGATCTGAGAGTGTGAGGTAAAAGATAATTCACCTTCGCGTGGATAAGGGTGAGAGCGGGTGCAGTTTTACTGTGTTAATTGAGGATGGGTACAAAAACATTACCCAGGTGGGTAAGGGGTCTCGGGTTTTGAGTGTAAACACTAGCGTTATTTTGACGGTGTAATATTCTCAAATATAGTAAAACTATTGTCTCTCCGTGGATGTAGTCGGTATTGGCCGAACCACGTAAAAATCTCGGTGTTCCTTAGGTGTCTTTCGGCTTTAATTAATATCCCGATAAATTATCGCGGGGTCCAAATACAACTATCGCTGGCCCAGAATTAAATATTTACCGCTCAACCCAACAAAATGTTTAAAGAGACGTTGAACAATCAAGAAACAAATGAAATGATAACGATCCATGGTGGAACTTGGTGATTGACCAAATCAAATCCATAAAACAACTTGGGAGATAGATAGAAGATAGGAGTCGACAGACACTCGTCTATGAGACTATGTCTCGAGAAAAGAAATTTATAATTTAAAATACAGCGAATTTATCGTTCGTAAAAAAGCATTTGGTACTAAAAACAAGCATTTTCTTTGATTGTATGTTGTCACAACACAACACTTTTAGCAGTGCAGAACACGTACGTACAACAGATACATACATTACATTATGAGACGTTTGTCAAATCGAAGTCAGTGCATATTCAAAGCTTTCGAACTGATCATAGAAGTCCAAGTGATTTCAACTGTTGGACATGCTCCGTTGGTAGCTGTAGCGGCGACCACTCTTCTCCGTTTGTCTCCCCATCAACATCCTCAACAACATATTCCTGCAAACAATAATATGGGCATATATATAATTACATTACCTTAAAATATTTTAATGTTCTTTCTTTCAGTGAGCACAAAAAAGGTTGAGTCACCTTTGTAAGCATTCTCTTGGCGAGGATATGGTAATGCCTCTGCCAAATCCTCTGGCCCACCATGGTAGCCACGAGCACGCTGTAAAATATACCCACGACGGTGAAAAGGCAGAGCACAACCAACACAACTATCAATAGCAACGGCAGTCCAGCTTCACCGGCGCCACCTAAGCAGCTGGCGCATTAGCTCGCCATGGAAGTACAACTAGGGGTGAGCATTTAACCCGTCGGACCGCCCCACCCAATCGACCCAACCCAACCGAGACCGCAAGTGTCGGGTTAACGGTTTGATGGGTTGGTTTGGGTTTTAAAAAGTAAAACCGCATATTTTGTAATCGGGTTTGGTTTTGTATTTTTAAAACCGCATAAAACTACACCCAACCGCATTTAAAAATATACTAAAATTTTACCATAGGATATTCAATCTTTCATAAAATAATACATATCTCATAATAGTAGCTAGGCTAAAAAATATTAATTACTATTAATACAAGAACATCGACTCATCATAACACGTTGCGTAAAGCTAAGCTCTAAATGAGTTTTTCATAAAAAAAAATAGATATTATGTAGTGAATTTTTTTTATGTGTTTATCCAAACTCTCTTCCTTTATTCGGACTTGGAATCAACGACTATACACTTGTTTATAGAAGGCGAGCTAAAATTTTGAAATAAATAATTTTCTTCTTCGAAATGGGAATTGAATACAAGGACATGGCCTAATCATAATACATTGCGTAAAACGAAGTTCTAAATGATGATTTTTTTAAAAGAAATCAAATATTATGTAGTAAAAAATTATGTGTCTTTCCAATGCGACCCTCCTTTATTCGGACTTGAGATCAAGAACTATAACATTTGATGTTCATAGAAGGCAAGTTAAAATTCTAAAATCAAAAAATTATTTCTTGTAAGGAAAATTTTTAAATCAAAATGAGGCACTGCTTTAGTTGCTTTACCAAAAGCCGACTGTGAACAAGGAATATGAGCTTCTAATCAAGCTTATTATCGGAATTTTATTAACTGTTACTATTATTTATTACTATGATAATAACATTTCTATATATAAACTTTTATATTTGTAAATAGGTTAATGATATACCTTTTTGCTCTATCTATACTTTAGAATATTACCTTAATTTTCCTTATGATAAAAATAAATATTGAAACCGCAAAAACCGCCCCAACCCAACCGCACATAAGCAAACCGCAATCTATCGGGTTAAGATTTTTATGATCGGGTTTGGGGTATATTTTAAAAAACCGCAATATATTGGGTCGGGTTAAATTTTCGATAAAAACCGCCCAAACCGCACCGCGCTCACCCCTAAGTACAACCTTCGAAGCACACCGAGCAGTCCGTCCAAAAACAGAGCATGCTCGGCAAGTGGCACTCAGCACATATGTTGCGAAATGGACAGCTTAACGAAATTGGAAATGACTGTGAGGATAAATGGAACACGGGAATTTACGTGGAAAACCCCTTTTTAACTTGGGGTAAAAAACCACGGGCGAGGTAGAAATTTAATATTGGGGTAAAAACAGGGGTTACAACCTCTCAATCTATAAAGGAGAAAACACACACTATCTCTCTTTATAGTTGGAGCAAATACCGAACAAACCCTCTATTTTTTCTCTTTCTTTCTTTCTCCCTCTCTCTTCTTTTCTTTTTTTGGTGCGTTCTCTAATGCCTCATTAGCTCCCCTTTTATAGGCAAAAGCCTTACTAATACAATATAATAATATTATAATTAAATATTATTATTACTAATGGGTAGGTGAAGTGGGTTGGTGACCAACCCATTCAACCCACCTTCCCATCAATCTCCCACTTGAAGATTTGATTGATGCACAATCAGATCTTCACACCATTCTTCTAGCTCGCCTTTGCATGTTACTTATGTTCGGTCAATCCACATGAGGAACGACACCACATAAACTTGTCCACAGGAATTGCTTTGGTCATGTAGTCTGCCAGATTATCCGCAGTGTGAACTTTTTGCATGTCCACAGTCCCCGCTTCCACTTGTTCACGAATAAAGTGGTATTGCACCCGGATGTGTTTGGTTCTTGAATGATATGCTGGATTCCTTGCAAGATGCAACGCACTATCACAATAGAGAACAATATTCTCCTGTTTGTGGCCGAGTTCTTCCAGCAACATCTTCAACCATATTGCCTCTTTACTGGCTTGCGTAGCTGCGACATATTCTGCTTCCGTTGTTGACGTTACAACAATGGACTGCAGTTTTGAAACCCAGCTTACAGCACCGCCAGCAAGATTAAACACATATCCGGTTGTGGATCCGCTTTTATCAAGTTCACCTGCATAATCTGCATCAACAAAACCATGGACAGTAAAATCTGTACCTCCGTAACATAAGGCAAGATCAGAGGTTCCCTTGATGTATCTGAGAATCCTCTTCACAGCACTCCAGTGCTCCCGGCCAGGGTTGGACATGTACCGGCTAACAACTCCCACTGCATGGGCAATGTCTGGTCTGGTACAGATCATTGCGAACATTAGACTTCCTATCGCCGATGCATATGGCAGTCGAGACATCTCTATCCTCTCGTCTTCATCAGAAGGACACATCTCGGATGATAGCTTGAAATTAGCAGCAAGAGGAGTAGATATTGGCTTACTATCTTGCATGTTGAACCTTCGCAGAATTTTCTTCAAATAATTCTTTTGGGAAAGCCAAATCTTCCGCTTGCTTCTGTCTCGAGATATTTGCACACCAAGGATTTTGTTTGCTGGCCCCAAGTCCTTCATTTCGAATTCACTGGCCAGTTGAGTCTTTAAGTCAGCGATACAACCTTTGTTGGGTCCTGCAACTAGCATATCGTCGACATACAACAACAACATGATGAAATCGTCATCGCCAAATCTCTTGAAATACGCACAAGGATCTGAATATAGCCTGTTGTAGCCAAGACTCATTATGAAGGAGTCAAATCTCTTATACCAGCATCGAGGTGCTTGTTTGAGACCGTAAAGAGATTTGATCAATTTGCAAACCAAATCTTCTTTTCCTTGTTCCTCGAAACCTTCTGGTTGAAGCATATATATTTCTTCATCCAAATCGCCATGGAGAAAGGCCGTCTTCACGTCCAGCTGCTCAAGATGCAAGTCGAATATAGCACACATTGACAAGACCACCCTGACTATTGTAAGTCGAACCACCGGTGAGAAAATTTCGTTGAAGTCAATCCCTTCTTTCTGAGCATATCCCTTTACAACCAGTCTAGCACGGTATCGCTCTACCTGGTCATCACCATTCCGCTTGATTTTGTACACCCATTTGTTGCCAATGGGTTTCCTTCCTTGCGGCAATGGCACCAACTCCCATGTCTTATTTTTATAGAGAGCTTCCATTTCCTCTTGCATTGCTGAAATCCACTGACCCGCATCTGAATTATTCAGTGCTTCTTGGAAAGTGGTTGGCTCTCCATCCTCAGTTAGAAAACAGTATGCAAGATTGCTCTCTATCTCATAATCTGAGTACCAATTTGGCGGCCTACGCTCGCGTGATGACCGCAAGAGTTCCGGTACTTCAGATTCGACTGGGTCGAGCTCTTCGTGTGCCGGTTCAGCTTCAGAAGAATTATATTGCTCCAATTTTCATTTCACCGCGTAGTCTTTGTCACGCCTTTTGAACTGCTATCATTATCGACTTGCTCTTGATCGCTATCATCCAAGAAGATAACATCTCTGCTAATAATCACTTTGTGGTCAGTGAGATCCCACAAGCGATATCCCTTTACTCCTTCAGCGTACCCCAAGAACAAACATTTCCTGGACTTTGGATCCAACTTTGTCTTTTCTTGGTTGTGGTACATCGCGTACGTTGAACTTCCAAATATATGGAGGTTTGAATAGTCTGCAGGTGCACCAGTCCACATTTCCATCGGTGTTCGCATCTCTATAGCAGTAGATGGAGCCCGATTCACCACATAACAGGCAGTACAAATCGCTTCCGCCCAGAACTTCTTTTCCAGGCCCGCAGTTCTCAACATAGCCCTTGTTCTTTCCAACAGGGTCCTATTCAACCGCTCTGCCACTCCATTCTGTTGTGGAGTGTACGCCGTGGTGAACTGTCTTCTGATGCCCGCACCTTTGCAGAATTCAGTGAATTCTTTGCCAATATATTTCCCTCCATTATCTGACCGGAGACACTTGATCTTTCTTCCGGTTTCAAGTTCAACTCGCGCCTTGTATGTTTTGAAGATAGGAAACACTTCGTCCTTCTTCTTGATTGGGTACACCCAGCATCTCCTGGAGTAGTCGTCTATGAATGATACGAAGTAGCTGGCTCCTCCCAGGGACGCAACCGGTGCTTGCAATACATCAGAATGGATCAATTCTAGAATTCCCTTGCTTCTAGAACTTGATGGGGAGAACTTCAGGCGATGTTGCTTGCTCACAATACAATGCTCGCAGAATGGTAGCGTCACCGTCGTGAGACCAGGAAGTAGATTCTTTTGCGCAAGAATTTTCATGCCTTGTTCAGACATATGACCAAGTTTCTTGTGCCAAGTCATCGTAGACTTTTCATTTGAACTTGTCGTGGCAACGGATGCCTGCCCTTCTTGCAGAGTCTCTCCCTTCAGCATGTATAGATTTGCAGTTATCTTTTCTCCCTTCATCACCACTAGTGCTCCTTTGGAAACCTTCATTATCTTGTTCTCCAATTCAATTTTGAAACCAAGATCATCAAGTTGCCCCACGGATAACAGATTTTTCTTCAAGCCCTCCACATGTCGGACAACTTGGATGGTACGCATAGTGCCATCGTACATCTTTATTTGAATAGTACCGACCCCGACAATCTTCAGTGCTTGGTCATTGCAGCTGTAGACATACCCTCCAAAGGCTGGCTTGTATTGATGAAACCATTCCCTTCGATGGGTCATGTGGAAAGTAGCTGCTGAGTCCATGAGCCACACGTCGTTGAATCTTCCATTTTCAGCGATATTGGTTGCGGCTTCACACACCAAGGCAATTCCATCGTCGGTAGTGTTGGCGGTGTTTCCTTGGGCATTGGGATTTTTGTTTAGAGCCCAACAATCTTTCTTCAGATGACCTTTCTTGCCACAGTGGTAACATTTTATAACCTTCTTATTTTTTGTAACAAGGCTTTGCCGTTTTCGACTCCCACTTGGACCAGACTCTCCGGGTCTTGGCCGTTTTCGACTCATGTTTGGACCACGTGCTCCTGATCTTGCCCTCGTTACTGCCAATGCTTCTGCCTGTTGGGACGTTATCAACTTGTCTTCTTTGTTATTGCGCCGACTTTCTTCTTCGAGAACCGCAGCTGCAATATTGTCGAAGATAAGTTTTCCCGAAGCTTGATTGTTGCTAAGATTGATGACGAGTTGATCATAGGAGTCTGGCAGGCTTTGCAGTAGAAGCTCAGCACGTTCACTTGGCTATATTTTGTAGTCCAAGTCTTTAAGTTGAGAGAACAGAGTATTCAACTTATTGATGTGCTCGGTCATTGAAGAAGATTCTTCCATTCGTAGATGATATAATTTTCTTTTCAGAAAAATTCGGCTGTGGAGTGACTTGACTTGATACAGCTTCTCTAGATGATCCCAGATTTCTTTCGCACTAGCTTTCTCTTCAACGCTTGATAATATGTCATCTGCTAATGCTAGATGAATATTGGCGATGGCCCTCCCGTCCATCTTCCTCCAGTTGGCATCACTTGTAATAGTTGTTGGTCTGCCAGTGATCGCCTCCAGACAATTTTCTTTGAGTAAAATTGCCTTTATCCTCATTTTCCACAGTGAGTAGTTTTTCCCGTTGAATTTCTCAATTTCATTTTTAGCTGCCATTTTTTCCCACGTCGCTATCGTCGGAGAAATTCAACAGTCCGGCCAAATAGTACTGATCAGATAATTTGCAGAAAGGGTAGCGACCAGCTTTCAAGACAAAATTACCCTTCTAAGTAAATTCCCAGATGAGATCTGGTGGGGTCACTATGTGTCCCGCTTGGCACCAGCCACCTAGACAGAACTTACTTACACAGTCTATTTACCACGACTTGCCAAAAAACTCTTCCGTAACGATAAACATCTTCGATATCCTTTCTGATATGGAAGATCAGACAAAGCTGCAACCACAGAGCATAATCAGAATATCAATCAGGGCTGGCTCTGATACCACTTGTTGCGAAATGGACAGCTTAACGAAATTGGAAATGACTGTGAGGATAAATGGAACACGGGAATTTACGTGGAAAACCCCTTCTTAACTTGGGGAAAAAACCACGGGCGAGATAAAAATTTATTACTGGGGTAAAAACAGGGGTTACAACCTCTCAATCTATAAAGGAGAAAACACACACTATCTCTCTTTATAGTTGGAGCAAATACCGAACAAACCCTCTATTTTTTTTCTTTCTTTCTTTCTCCCTCTCTCTTCTTTTCTTTCTTTGGTGCGTTCTCTAATGCCTCATTAGCTCCCCTTTTATAGGCAAAAGCCTTACTAATACAATATAATAATATTATAATTAAATATTATTATTACTAATGGGTAGATGAAGTGGGTTGGTGACCAACCCATTCAACCCACCTTCCATCAACATATACTGCGTTCATGTAAGAAAAAAGAACTGTAAGAAGACGATTAAAGAAAAAAATGGAAATATGGGTTGGCTTATCATATATTCATATGTACTTGGGATGACAGCAGCAGAGGCAGAGTTCTCTGCATGGCTGAGCTAAATCGTTTCGCACTCGTCTGTCGTAGCATGTTATAAAGCAACTAGACAAGCCCAGTAAAGCAAAAAATAGCAGAGCCCCTGCAATTAGTGGAAAAGATGGTTTTTGACATGATAATGTTGTCTGATTTCTTCATGGGTTGGTGTGATGGAAAAGTGATGTTGTTTTTATGTACCACATATGTAGTAGAAACCATGTTCGCTTTCGAATCCCCAGATTAGACGGAGCCATGATTTGTTGTAGGCATCGACAAGGTACACCAAATATGCCAGGAAAGAAATTACCTAGAAAACAGGGATTTCCCTAGCCATGATTTGTTGAGACAGACTCTAACTAAGTAACGTCTCAGATGAAATGTATTTAACTTGAATAACTTACCAGCTGCACAGACAAGAAGATAAACAGAATATCCCGAGTGACAAAGAAACGAAACTTTAGTGTCCTCCACTTGCGATCAGCGAAGCCATGAACTCTTAAATAATAGGGAGCTTTACAAGTTGTGCAGTGAGCAAAGGCAAAACCTTCCTGAAATCGAATTAGATCAAATGTAAACGCGCTGAAATAGTTCCAACTCTGGCACGGAAGATAATGCCGTAAATGCTTAGGCGGTTAGCTCGCTTGCCTTGTACACCATTAGCTTTTGCTTAATTCTCTTTATAGTGTGTTCCATTTAAACGACAAAAGAAACATTTTTCAGTCCGCTGTACTTTAATTAATAATACCTTCTCACATGTCTCAGACCTCGACTAGCTGCCTTGCCTGCCATCTTCAAGACCAATACAAGTAGGACCTCCGAGTCCTCCATTAAGCCTCCATCCTACCACCTGCTTGTTTGTCAACTTCAGTGTCGCCATTCCACTCTTCCATATCAAGAAATCACAACGAAAATAGATAAACAAATCCCTAAGTCAATCATAGCAGCACAAAATAAACAACCTCTGAAGACCACATCGAAATAACTATGCCACCTACATCATTCTAAAACCAACACAACAAAAGCAATCATTCCGTACAAACTAAGTTGAAAATCTAAGGACAAAAGGCATACTCTGTCCACTCACACGTTCGATAATCAGCATCAATCGGGTACACATATGTACAGAGAAGTGTAAAGAGAGTAAAGCATGCAAAGAGCGACCACAATGTTAAATGAACAGGCGATTGTCCTCTTGTATGAAAGCTTCCACTCTCCTCTCGGCATCTACCTTCAGCCTAACATATCTCTCTCTCTCTCTCTCTCTCTCTCTCTCTCTCTCTCTCTCTCTCTCTTTCGCTTTATCTGTTAGCTCAATTGATCATATGATTGTTTTGCTGCTTCGTTTATCTATTAGCTCAATTGGTAGTTATTCTTTTATTAATTGGTTTTATCAGAGGTTTGTCCCTAAGCGACCAACGCCCAGCATCGAAATAGGTTCTACATCTGTGACGGTGAGTCTCTCTCTCTCTCTCTCCCCCTGTCTCTCTCTCCCTCTCTTTCTCTCTCTCCCTCTCTCTCTCTCTCTCTCATATTTTGCTTAGATCAGTCGATCATTGATTAGTTTCCTGCTTTCTCAATTGATGATTATGTTGCTTCTTTCGTTCGTTTCATCTGTTAGCTCAATTATCCATTATGCTACTTAGCTCAATCGATCATTGATTAATTTGCTGCTTTCGCCGTATCTGTAAGCTCAATTGATTCATATGTTGCTTGTTTCGTTTTATCTGTTAGCTCAATTGATCGATTATTTTGCTGCTTAGCTTAATCGATCATTGATTATTTTGCTGCTTTCGCTTTATCTGTTAGCTCAATTGATCATATGATTATTTTGCTGCTTCGTTTATCTATTAGCTCAATTGGTAATTATGATTTTATTAATTGGTTTTATCAGAGGTTTGTCCCTAAGCGACCAACGTCCCGCGTCGAAATAGGTTCTACATCTGTGACGGTGAGTCTCTCTCTCTCTTTCTCTCTCTCTCTCTCTCCTCACGTAAAACGAACTGTACGAGTTACATTTATGGGGTTTCGTCAATCAATGGGATTGATTGTATCAAGGGTTAATTAAAGTTCAGCTAGCATTTTTAACTTTTGGTTCATGTCCCCTTAGAATTTCGTTTAGGATAAAGGACCTAGTTTTCGAAAATTTAAGTGGAAACTACCTAAAGGCTGCGAAAAGACATAATTATCCCTGAGATATGCGAAATTTACCACATGATACATAAATGATCTGATTACAGTTGTCGAAATAAATATAACAATTTATGGCTGAAAAAACACTTCCATTCATTTGGATAACAAATTGTCTGTATTGATTACAATATCGCATATATTTAGTAACAATTTTATCAATTATAATGCCAATACTAAGTCCACGAATAAATCAGAGGAAAATACCTAAATGATGCAATAAAACATATTTAACCCTAACATATGACAAATCGACGAAAAATACCCGAATGATGCGCTAATTAGTTTAGAAATAATAATAACAGTTCCGCGTTGAAAAAACATTTCCTTTTCATTTGAATAACAAATAGTATTTTATTGAGTACTACATGCTGTAGACGAGAATACCAATACTAATACAACGAATAACAAATTTGCA
Source organism: Craterostigma plantagineum (assembly GCA_027422505.1). Classification (NCBI taxonomy): domain Eukaryota; kingdom Viridiplantae; phylum Streptophyta; class Magnoliopsida; order Lamiales; family Linderniaceae; genus Craterostigma; species Craterostigma plantagineum. Next base: position 20,363 of record JAPQWV010002827.1, on the reverse strand, counting down.
AGTTTTACAACGAAAAATTCAGAGAAAAATACACAAACCATGCAATAAGACAGACATATTTCCCCTTCACTATTGGAAAAATTTACAAATATATGACATCATCTCTCCCAAACAAGCGACGTCGATCGAAACGACAGTCAGATCCGAACAGATCTCCACGATTGTGATGATATAAGTTGAAATTATCGTTAATTTGATCATAAGTGTTGATAAGCTTCGGATATTAGTGACGTTTATTGTGAGAAAATAAATATTGCCCGCATAGCAGAAAATACCACGTTTCTTTTAGTAAATAACAAATGATGTCGCATAAACACATCATTCAAAAACAATACCGCTTCCTGCAATAACACATTCCTTACACTCAATCGGTCGAAAGAAAAAATTCACGTTCCAAATCCGACCAAATCTCGACGTTACTAACAGCACAAAGTTGTGTCGGCTTCAATTTTTCATGGGTCTTCATAATCAAAGAGAATTTTTGAAGTTCATAAAGCACGGAAGCTTCAAACAAAATTCGGAAATTTCGTTTAACACGGTGAAATCTCGACTTTGATGACCGGATAATGTAAATTCGACACAATTTCATCATGGGCCTTAGTTATCGTCGATAATTATGAGTTAATGATGGAATAACGAAGAATTTTGATGAGATCTAAGCGATAAACATTTGCTAATTAAAATTGTTACTGGATAACACTTCATGCTTTCTGGGTAACAATTAATGGAATAATAATACCATATGTCTTGATGTTTATAACATCTTCTTCTGCAAAACGAACATAAAATGAGAAAATAATAACGACTCGTCACCAGTAAATAACACATGTAATAACCAAGTAAAAGGCAAAGAGGAATAGATCGTAAATTGTTGGAAACCGCTCGAATCTCCGACGTAAATGACACAATACGGTTAAACCGATGTCAATCTCCAACGAAAACAAAGGATTAATGTGATTAATACAATTAAATTTCGTTGCAAAACAGATGAAGTCTCGACTTTAACGAACTAATAAGGTAGATTCAACTAAGTTTGATCACGAGTCATTTTAATTGAATGAGATTATTAATGTTGATAATGGAATAACGAAGAATTTTGATGAGACCTAGTATTGGAACGTTTGTCAATTAAAAAGTTGGTTTGTAACAATTCATTTATTCAGAGTAACAATTCACGCATTCTGGGTAACAATTCACGCATTCTGGGTAACACATCAATAAGAACATTCTAGACGCTTCTAGATTGTCAAAGATATTAATAGTACATGTTGGTCCTAGTATATCCAACTAAAACACATTTCTAGCATTTTAACCACGAAAATAATGGGAAGAATTTAACTTATCGTGGGGGCGTGCGTGCGTGTTCTTGAGAGGGGTTTGGAGCTTCTCTCACAAAAATTATTTCTCTGTATTTCTCACACACACAAGACCCTGACTATGTGTTAGGGTTTTAGTACTTATACCACATGTTGGTATATTGTACTTGAGCCCTTGTAAGCCCATTACAAATAAAAGCTTACTGGGCTCTAAAACATTAAAACCCAGTTCACTTAAATACAATACAAGACTAAGATAAAATAATTATTTGAACACAATAAAATATTCCTAACAATCTCCCCCTTTGTGTTCAATTTACAGTTAAGCGCTGGTTATCTTGGTCTTGTAATAGTCCTGAGTCATCAAAGAACACGTATCAGAGTTGCATATGCGAAAGTTTGTGCATGCGTGTTCTTCTTCAATCACATCCTCCTTTGTCTTGTCTTGTGACCTCTTCCTTACAAGATCTTAAAGCTCACCGTCTCTTGAACTTCCCTTCTCTTACGTGTTCAAAGCTGCTCGATAGATCGTCTCTTTTTGTGTTCGATCTCTCCGTGGATAGTCACCACTCCCCCTATGTTTGTTCGACCTTTCGTTGGGATTGGAGAATTCTCTATAAATTTGGAGAGACGTACAATAGTCGAATATTCTCTTTAAGTGTTCCAGCTCTCCCTTCACTTGTCGCAACTCCCCCTACATTTGTTCAACCTTGTATTGGGATTGAGAGTTTTCTTTAAACTCGAAGAGCTGTACACGAGTCGGCAGCTTTGATGCTTGAAATCCATGCTGAAATTGTTGGTCGTATCTTGTTATTTGAGTCTGATCTCTTCGTTCGATTGAGGCGTTAACATCAGTCGTTGGACTCTATGGTCTTCGCTTGATTCTTTGACAACGCTTGATATTTGGCATTTTCTAATCGGTATTGCACTTTGTCGTGGTGTTGCTCCCATTTTGCTTTGGTAACCATCCCCCTCAAGATCGAGCTAGGGAGATCGTCATGTGATGGGTCAAAATGGGGCATCATCTTTGGCAAGAAGATTGTGTTGTCGGGACAAGATAATGGAGTTGCTTGGTGATCACGATTACTCTATTTCTTGGTGTCAGATTCGTCATCTTCGAAGGAATTTGTCTGGTTCGGCCTCGAAGAAGCTTATCTGGCTCTAGAAGAAGGTAGGCATGGAGTGTGTTTTCTGACAATGTGTTTGGGCTCCTTGAGATTATCCATTCAATTGCATGAGAGCCCGGCTTCATAGTGGTTGGCGTGGCAGAAGTAGTGGATACTCAGGTTAGTCTTCTCCTACGCTGGACTTGAAACATGGTGAATCTTCTTCTTCACGGCTCCAGATTCGTCATCGCCGAAGGAAGTTGTCTGGTTCGACTTCGGTGAAGCTCGTCTGGCTCCTGAAGAAGGTAGGCGTGGGGTGTGTTTTAAGTTGTACCGAGGCTCCTTTGGAATATATATATTTTAAGTGTTGTAGAGCCTGGCTTCAGAGTGGTACGCCCGGCGGAAATTTGGTGGGTGGTCCGACCTATTTGTTTATACGTATCCCCTTCTCCCCCTCATGGCGATTCGTATCAACGAGATCGACATGCTTGTATAGGAGGCGAAGGAGGACACACACGACAGGTCGGTGCGGGTAATAACCAGACAGAGCCACTAAGGCAATCCGTCGATACGAGTTCAGAGTTAAACTCTGAAACGCAGCCTGTAAGAATAGGGCTTGATAACCGGGGCCACTTAGGCATCCCGTTAACATCTATCTAGGAGCGTAGCTCGTAGACGATGGCCTAATTCCGTAGTTGTTTTGATGGTGCCACGGCAGGACTTCCTTCCGATCATCGAAGCATGTCTTGCAATGACATATCTACGGAAGTTCAGATCTGGTCACGAAGTCCAGATGAGAAAAAAAAGGTGTATGTGTCCTAAAAATATATAAAACATTGAGATAGTGCAGACACCTAGACTCCATGTGTTCAAGAAGTTCAGTGGTCTGGGGCTAACTACCACTAAATTCAATATCTCCCGCTTCCAAGTGAAGCGGTGATAGCATACGTGGCTCCCCGTGATTTGATGAAACATCGGTCTGTTGGGAGACGATGAGTGGGTAAGGCTCGGTTGTGCATGCGCCGTTGGACCTAATGCGGCGACTTCTACCCGGGGGCTAATAAAATTAGCTCCTGCACCTATATGGGATGGCCCGAATATTTTGTGAAATGAGGGATTCTTTGTATCTTCCGCTCTTCGATCTATCAAGAATATCCAATATGGTTTTTATGAACTTGAATCGTCACTAACACGCGGCTACGTTCCGGGGTTAGGTTCAGTTTGGTCTGACTGAACCATGGGAACTTAGAATCCATGCATCGTCAATTTGGTGAGTGCTGCTTGATCAGCGAGTTGGAGCAGGTCGGTTGAGATCATCTTCGTGATAGTGTACGGTTGTCACGCCTTTTTTGGAATTCTTGAACTTTTATAGGCTTGAGATTCGTCCTTCAAATATATCTTTGGAAGACAGGGGAATTCTTTTGAAGTAAGATTATGAGAGGATGGGGTCTTTCTTTTTCTTTTTTTCTTTTTTTTTGTTTTTTTTTCATATATATATATAAATATATATGTATTATCTTAATAATAATATAATAGTAACTATATATTATATTTTTATATATTAGATATATATATATATATATATATGTTTTAAATCCTCCCCCTCAAATCATGCTTCTTAAAACTAAATTACTCCCCCTCAATGATGCATATTCGGATTAATACTCTCCCTCAATGCATGCATGTTTGAAAATGTAAGTTATCTCCCAATTAAATAAGCGTGAGCGTATTGATTTATTTTCAGTGCAGATGCAAACTAAAGAGTTATTGTTCTTTAAAAATGCATTAGAATGTGCGTTTTGCCTTTTATCGCTCTAAGCTGAAATAGGTATTTTGTGCTTCAGGTCATATGCATACAGAAAAAATTTAAGCTCGAAAATTCTTTAAGATGCATGCATAATGAAAATGTACCTATAACGTGGTATAATGCATTTCAGCTCATGTATGCATGTGAAAATTTGGAATTTAAAGTCTTTCTAAAACATGCATAACTATAATGTACCATTAGGAGGGTCTTAGTCATTTCAGCTCATATGCATGCTAAAATTTAAAGTTCAAAATTCTTTTGAATCATGCATGTTTTTAATGTACCCTCATGTGATTGCTCGCATCACTAACCCGCCGTGTATGTGGAGCAACCCGAGATACCATACACATTGGGATGTTTAGCTGCCCTCGTCGCATACCAGTCATGAGTGTGGAGTAGCTTTCTTAGTACCTACTCATGCTGAGAGGTGTGTAGTTGTTCACTAGGTGTTTTTGAAGAATTTTCAAAGTAGGATACCGAGTTATAAAATGAGGAGTTCGAAGATGTGTGGTGCTGTTAGTTTCGAAGATTTCAAAGTGTGGAGCCAAAAATTCCGTATGCGAAAATGATTTTCTAAGATGTATGTCTTCGAAAGAATTTGAAGTCTTTGAGTCGCAAATTGGAATTTGGCTTGGACCGCGAATTGAGTTGTGGTTTGCGAACTGAATGATCAGCGAATTCAAAGTTGTTCGCGAAACAGAAGAGGGTTCGCGAAATTTGAGTTTCAATAACACGGGAACTGAGTTCGCGAAACTCTAGTTCTTAAGCTGACCCGCGAAACTTGATGACCTCATGAGGCTGATTCGTGTATACAATTTTGGGAAAAGTGACAAAAATCGGGCAATTTGGTATATATATGTATATCAATGTTTTAAAAAGCGCAAAGCGCAATATGTCGCGTTTTAGGGTCGGTAGCGTATAGCGTAAATAGCGTAGCGCATTGCGTGAGTATTTCGGATAAGCTAGATATAATATAATAAATTATGTATAATATATAATAAATATAAATATGGTCACTTTTTATGTCGTTATTGTAGGTATAGACTAAATAATCAATATTTTCTCTAAAGTTCAATGAAATAGAAATAAGGAATAAATAATTGATTAAAATCTAAAATTTAAATATCTATAAATGATATATTAAAAAGTATATAATCCCAACAGTAAAATAGCCCATATCAATTATAAAATCATTCCTATTTCAATTTACAACCAGTCCAATTAAAATAAGCCATTAAAATTATTCTTATAACTATCGAAATTATATTGATATCAAAAAATATATGATATGTATGCCGTTATGATCGTCATGAAATAAGGAATAAAATGGATATGCTTATGTATTTTTATCATATAAATTACTCAAAATAAAGATGTTTTAATTATTTGGTAGAAGTCAATATAATAATTACAGAAAAAAATAAATTGGTTGGTCCGACCTAACGTGGACTCTGACATTATTCAAAAAAAAAAATTGGACTCTGACAAGCTTTTATTATTCCCAGGAAATCCGTCACTATATAACGTATTTTTATCATAAATAAGATGTTTTATTCTACCGAGGAAATCCATCGCTACAGAAATATTAAAGAAGAAACAGTTGGTGCGACGGATTATCCGTCGCTAACGAAAAAAAACCAAAAAAAAAATAAAACGCTAAATTTAACACGCGACGACGCGTTTTTACGGGAGAACACGCGATCGCGCGCTACGTTTCGCGCTACAAAACGCTTTTTAAAACACTGATGTATATATATATATATATATATATATATATATATATATAAGAAGCATTGTAGCACGTTCGATCGATTGAGGAGTCGGGCGATTGTAAGAATCGCCGAGAAAATGATTTACTGTCGCGCTTTCGATTGATGGAGGAATCAGGCAATTGCAGGAATTGGGCGATTTGAGGATTCGGGTGATTGGAGGAATCGCCAAGAAAACTTATAATAAGGACCTAGGTTCGATCGAATCCAGAATTGTGCGATTCATGGAATCGCTTAGTGAATGTGGAATCGGGCGATTTCTGGAATTCAGCGATTTGAAGAATCGGGCGATGATGAGTCGGCCGATTTCAAGAATCGACGATAGGTATTTTCAAACAAGTCGTTGTATCGGCCGATTTTGAAATCGGGCGTTTCTGAGATTCGCCGAGATAAAATTTGAAAAATCGAGCGATTTAGTTTGTAGTTTAAAGATTTAGCAACTTCTAACTTAAAAAACGTGGACCCAAAAATCGATTAATGGAAAGTTTAAGGGAATCACCAAGAACTGTCAAATATAAGATTTTCAACTAACAATGATATACTGACTTCAAAGAAAAATAGGCCCCAAAATTAATATCGAATCAACGAGTCTTCCTAGATCGATTTCTGTGAGGCAGAATCCGATAATCGACAAAGATAGCATCGCTTTCGTTCGCGGCGCTGAACCCTCAAGTCAAAAATTCGTCGGTATCATTTATCATTTTTGTCGGGAAAATAATGATTGCGTTGTTCGATTCATGCCTATAAATAGACATGATTCGAAGAACACGGTCATACCATTAATCACTCATACTAAACAGAATCAACCTCACATAGATGAACTGGAATCAGCAGCAAGATCATGAAGAGAACGATGAATATGCCAAGTTAAGGCGTCGTTTTAACCGCAATTTGGAGATGTTAGTACTCGAGATTTGGCTTCTCATGTGCTTGTTCGTCGTTTTAATGGCTGTGCTGTTTTGGGTCCTGACAATACGTACTGGTTTTTGAGGCTGTTTTGGGTATTTGATAATGTAATTTTCCTAGTTCGCGTTATGAGAGTGGTTTTCGCATTTTGAAGGTGTTTTGCGTATTTGAGTTGTAAGTGTTTTTTTTTTATTTGAAAGGATGTACGAATCGTTTAAAGACTAGTTCGCGAAACACATCTACTCCCCCTTAATATTTGAAGTTTTGGGAATTTGAACCTCAAGGATAAAAACTTAAAGCAAAGAAATATTTTAATTAATAAAAATATTTCCCAGATTCTTAAGTTCGGGCGATTCAAAAGTTGCAAAAGGAAGTTTCGAGTGATGCTCAGTTTCGGGCGATTCATAGGCTCGGTCAATTAATTTTAAAAAAAAAATCCAAAGCAGTTCCGAGCGATTCTTAGTTCTCCGAGAAAAACATAAATTAATTTGAAATTTCAGTTCAAAATTTTATAAAGGTAAAATTGACGAAATATTTCAAAACCTCCCCCTAAATTAATTGATTTTGTAAATTACTTAATCATGTAAACTAGGATTGAAAATCTTTTTCAGAATAAATGCTTCTTCCTAGATTTTACTAACATAGTAGGTATGTTATTCATTTGAGCACATATGCATATTGAAAATACAGTGAAGTACGAACATGTAATTTTATGCATATTTAGAATTTACCAAATTTTTCAGTATGGTTTTAGCTGTCCGCATCCCATCCCTTAATCACGTATGTGGGGCTGCTTCAGGTACCATACGTGAGGGATAATCGTGGTTACTCGCGTCGCCAACCAGTCATAGGTGTGGAGTAACCATCTCTATGTACCTACCTATGCTGGAAACTGTAAAACATCTCAAGCAGATTTTGGTACCCATCTAAGAATGGGTCCTTTCGTATTAGATCTAGAGTTTATGCATGCGTCTTTCATAGATTTATGTCCTAAGTCAACTTTAGGTTTATCTATAGCGTTAATTGTTGATTTAGGAACCCAAATCTTTCTAATTCCTAAGGGATAACAAAGGCTAGTGCTTGCCCTAAGTTCTTGTTTTGTAATCCAGAATTTCTTAATTCCTAAAACTTTAGCTTTAGCTTCAGTCTTAGGGTGCTTTGACTGGATGCTTTTGTGATCTTCTCGTTTGTCAAGTTTAGAACTGGACTTGGGAGACGATTGTGTAGGCTTTATCTTTCTGTTCGTTTGAATCTTCTCCTTTTGAGTTTGTGAGCCTAGCTTAACAAAGAAGCGTTCGTCGTTCTTGGTTGTACGTGCATTTGCTAATCTAAAACGAGAATTTAAGGCTAGTGCATCATCATAAGAATAGTGAAAATTAGAGAGCATAGATGTTCGTACAGGTTCAGACAATGGAATCATGGATGGAGATGTGGCAATGTTAGATTTAGCTTGTGACTGATGCCTACTATGCGAATTTGAACATGATGCTCTAAATTTAATTGCCTCCTTCTTTTTAAAAGAAGGAGCACAATTTTCAAATAATAGGTCGTCGCCTGTGGCTATCTCCTTTCCTTTCATTCTATTTAAAATTTTACCTGTAGGTGCATGCGAGGATAAGTTGGTACGCATTGATTTTCTCGATGCATTCTGCTTCCTTAGTATCCTAGGCTTGGTTAGAGTTTCTATTTTAGACTCAGCTAGAGACATTTGTGGAGACGTTGAAGCTATAATGTTATTGATTTGTTTTTCGAGTGAGGAAATTATTATCAATAGCACGTCATTTTCTACCTGAAAAACAATTTTTTCGGACTCTAGGGTCGAGCGCAAGTCAGATATTTCCTTAATTGCTGGTGGGATATATGCACTAGAGGGGCTGGACTGTGCTAAGTCACGGGACGTGTTCTCGAGGATGATTGGTGTTGAAGGGGGAATAAGAGCATCCAAGTAGTCATCAGACAAAGGTATTTCCCTTGTCTTGTAGCTATTATTCATAGCTTCATAGTCAAGTGGAATTTCTACTCCTGTCTTCCTATCTCCATCACTTTCTGGTGTGAAGGCCCTTAATTTAGTCATGTTAATCCCTAAATAGCTAATATCATACGAATCATATGGGTTTAGGGATTTCTTCACAGCTAGAGTAGGGTTTGGAACAAAGCCTAGGCCTGCACGTGGATCGTAGAATTCTGTGTCCTTAGGCTGGTTCAAGAAGATCGTTCGATCTGTTTGTCCTCTTTTTGTTAGGAGGTCCTCTAGCTTTTTAATCCTAGCATACAGTTTTACACGTTCTTTATTCAGGAGATCGAACTCGCATGTTTTATTGGTTCGCTCGTCAATGCAAGTTGTCAATTTAGCGTTTAGCTCGCTAACCTGTGTCTTCAACTTTACTATTTCAGCGTCGCGACTGTCAATTTTTGATTGCGCTACTTCTAGCAGGCAATCAAGATTACTAATCTCTTGAAGCTGCCTGAGCAGACATTGATAATTGTTATCAAATCGAGCTTGCAAGTCGTTGATTGTCCTCTCGTCATCAACACATTTGCTTATAGTTTGCTCGTAGTTTGAGACTTTGTTAGTTAAGTCAATGACTTTTGACGCTGATTCAGCTAAAATGACTTCAGAATTAGCTAAGCTAGTTTCTAGTCTATCTACGTTTTCACGTGTCATATCTAGATCGACTATAGTCTTAGCTAGTTCATTTTCTACTGACCTAAACTTGCTATGAAGAGCCGTAAATTTTTCTTGGAGTTCGAAATACAAAAGGGGGTCTATAGATTCTACCTCCCTTTCTGAATATGCTTCCTCGTGTTTACCATCATCGTCTGCCTCCATTTCCTTTTGCTCTGATTTAGCTTCTTTCACTAGGGCTATGTTGGCTACATTTTCTTGCTCGCTTTCAGATGTTTCATCGAGCCAGCTGTCTTGTTCTGCCATCAAAGCTACTCCAGCTTTTGTTTGCTTAATCCGTCGTAATTTTCTAGAGTAGTACTCCTCACTCTTCTTTTTGGTTAGAAAGCAGTCTATAGCCGTGTGCCCAGGTTTGCTGCAATTATAGCATTTGATTGGCTTTGCCCCTTTCTTACTATGGGAGTTGTGGAAGGGTGCCATTGGTTCGAAGTTTTCAGAATTTAAGCGTTGAAAACTTTTGGTGTACACCCAAAGACTGTGTGATGATTTCGAAACTTCGAGAAAATGCCAAGTCTTTTTCTATAATATGCTTGAATGTTCTAAGTAGATCGTTGGATATGTGATCGTTGACACGTTTGTGGATTTGCTTTCAAAATTTTACAAAAAACGTCGTTTCACCGATAAATTTGGACCCGGAAAATATATTTTGAAATTTTCGAAAAAGGCCTAAAACAGACTGTAACTGTTGGGTTCAAATTTTCTTTCCTTTTTTTTTCACAAAAATAATTCTAAGTTTTGAAATCGATAGCAAAATCAGGCGAATTTGCAAAGTGAAGATTCACCGAATTTAATTCGGGCGAATTGCTGTTCAAAGAGTATCAGAATCGGGCGATTGTTTGTCAAAAGACTGAAATTCGCTGAGAATTTCAAATCGGGCGATTTTCAAATTCTAGCTACAGTACCAAATCGTGTGATTCAGCGATTTATATTCCTACAATGAATTTATTGAAATCGGCCGATTTGCTATGTGAGGAACAAGTGAACTATTTATTAAAATCGTGCGATTTAGTGCGTGGAATTTAACTTGCTACATTTGATTAGCTACATTGAATTCGCTACAGTGAAATCGGGTGATTTGCTACAGTAATCGGGCGAATTGCTAAGTAATCGGTGAAATTTGAAATCGCTACAGTGAAATCGGGTGATTTGCTACAGTAATCGGGCGAATTGCTACAGTAATCGGGCGAAATATGAAATCGCTACAGTGAAATCATCCGATTTGAACTTGCTACAGTGAATCGCTACAGTGAATTTGCTAGTGAATCGGGCGATTTGTAGCTTTAAAAACTGTGGTTACAAAAACGGGTACTGTAGCAAATCGGGCGATTTGTTCATCTACCCAATTCTGGACTGTAACTGACGAAAAGCAGATCCGATTTCTACCCAAAACTCACTCAAATCATCTGAAAAATGTTGGGTAATCACTTCAAAACACTCGAAAACAACCTAATTAGCTCTTGAGCTTGCAAAATCCGTAAAATCAACTTGAAAACTCAAGAAATGGCAGAAATTCGAACTGAAAAATAAAACCCAAAAAATTCAAAAACTTGCTCAAATCCTAACGTGTTGGCTCTGATACCACTTGTTGGTCCTAGTATATCCAACTAAAACACATTTCTAGCATTTTAACCACGAAAATAATGGGAAGAATTTAACTTATCGTGGGGGCGTGCGTGCGTGTTCTTGAGAGGGGTTTGGAGCTTCTCTCACAAAAATTATTTCTCTGTATTTCTCACACACACAAGACCCTGACTATGTGTTAGGGTTTTAGTACTTATACCACATGTTGGTATATTGTACTTGGGCCCTTGTAAGCCCATTACAAATAAAAGCTTACTGGGCTCTAAAACATTAAAACCCAGTTCACTTAAATACAATACAAGACTAAGATAAAATAATTATTTGAACACAATAAAATATTCCTAACAGTACAAACTTAATATTACTACATTGCCTGCAAATAATACCACATGTCTGACAAAAAATAACAACATAAACAAATCTTATAACACATTTGTAGCTACAAGTACCAGAATAGCTAATCAATACATCATTACTATTTCGATTAATTTCGTTCATAAATTCATTTCGTTTAGATGAATAAGATTGACATTCATGGAAATAGATGACAGGATGAAGCTAAATCGCAAAAAATTTCTCTAAACGACACGTTTTGCAAATATTGATATCAATATGTGAAAGTTGAGATAAAAAATCATGTAAGCATATAGCTATTCATTCACAATATATACTAGTATCCCTTTTAATGAGACATAACGTTATGAATTCCATCACAAACGTATTCAAAATTCAAAAGTAAAGCACTAATATCATTTTATATGTCGTAAATCTGTATTTGATACATTCTCGAAGTTATTTGTTAAGAAATATTAATAGGATGGTTCGTTAACGTCACCAGTACCATATTGCCCGCACGAAATGCTACATATTTGCTATAAAATAACAATGCGAACCTAGCTAATAACGTCGATAATGATACCACATAATAGTTTTTCAGTACCACATTAATCGATTAATTTCGTTCATAAATGCACATTGTTTGAGATGTACAAGATTAACATCTTGTAAATGTATGATTTGATGCATTTATCACACCAAATTCCTTTAAAAGCCACATTGTTCGATTGAGGTGGATGATAGTGAATGTTCGAGGTCAATAATTATTCAAAACATAGACCATTACTTTGTTAATTGAAACATCACATATGAATTTTCAGCAAGAATGCCATCAAATTCAAAAGTAAACCACAAATATGATTTTATATGTCGTAAATCCTGAAACTATAAGGGTAACCCAAAAACCTTAAACCTTAATCTCCATAACCTTAAACCTTGGTGCGACAACTACATCAATTTATAACACATAAACAACTTTTAGTAACAGATTTAGCTAATGGATAACAGTTACATAGTTATTAGTAACACATTTGCACTGATTTAGCAATCCCGCCGAAAATCCCACTTGTGGCATAAATCCCGCCCAATTAACCCAATCAATCCACAAATCTCGCCCAAAATTTAGCAAGTATAGTAAATCCATCCAAATCCATCCAAACCAATATCCCGCCCAAAATCTATCGAAACAGTTCTGCTAAAAAGAATACCATATCAATACGTATGAAAAACAAAAGCAGGTCATAATATACAACTTCAGATATTCCAAGTAAAGCTACGATTTCATGTAGTAACAGTTCTATGCCTAATTATCGAAACAGGTCTGCAAAAAAAAACCATATCAATACTTATGAAAAAATATACCTTCAGACATACCAAGTAATGCTTCACTTTCAGGTAGTAACAGTTCAATGGGAAAAATTAACGAAACATGTCTATTAAAAAAAATACCACATCAATACTTACGAAAAACAAAAATATGCCATAATATACCATTTTAGATAATCCAAGTAATGCTTCTATTTCATGTAGTAACAATTCGATACGAAAAATTATTGAAACAGATCTGTTAAAAAAAATCCCCATCAATACTTATGAAAAAACTAAATTAGGTACCAATTAATAGACGAAGAAGTCGATTATGAGTTTACCCCTTGTATCATGATCCACTTTGTTCTTAGTATGGACAAAATATACCACATCTATACTTATTATAAGCAAAACGAAGTCAGAAGATACCACTTTGTCGGACAAAATGATATCGTTTACGAATAATAGAGTAATGTATCTTGATACTGTTATAACGTTAAGACGTATCCTAGTAACAATAATGCATAAATCGTAACACGTATTCCAGATGAATCGATGTCTACCATACGACATGATTCACACAACGCACATTTTAGAAGTGATGAGGTGACAATTGTTTCAAAATTCACAGAGCCTATGAAACGCCCAAACTATGGGTACCTCGAATACCCACAGATTAGCTGCAATTGTTGCGAAATTCTGGTTTGAATTAGCTGCAATTGTTGCGAAATTCTCGAATTTGACCCATATAAAAATTCATTATAATTCTTACATCGTACTTCGTCAATACTAGAATAAATCCTACATGACACGCTGAAATTGATTGGTTGATGGGGCAGTCAATTGTGCTCGATTCATTATGAAAAATAGGTTTCGAATATCCGAAGAAATAAATATAAAGCTGTTAAAAATATTTTACTATCGATAAGTAACATATTATCAGTTTAAAGTAACACTTATGGTTTTTACGGTAACAAGTCGTCGTATCTATGTAACATAAACCTGGCGTTGAATACCCCTTCAGAGAACACTTTATGAAGGGTATTTTAGTCAAAACATAGTTTGGATCTTTAGCTTTGAGATTTTCAAAAAGTAGGTCCTTAAAACTAAAAAAAATCCTGACAGGGTCTGAACACTAGTTTTAAACTTTGGGAAGGCTTGAATTGAAATTGTCCTTGTATCGTTGTATGCTACTAATCTCTGCGTCGTACTGAAATCAATCAAGCAAGACAATGTTAGTTCCTCTTCCTCGAGTACTATAACTATGTTTCTTGTCTTGTTATGCTTCTTTTATGCAGTAGCATGATGATTTGACGATGTTGATAATAATTTATTATTACTTAGTTAATTTTTCCGGGGAAGACGCTTCTAAAGTGCGCGGGTAATCCCACTTGGGAGTTGGGATGGGACTAACATGCGCCGCTCATTGTCGGTTGGGCTTCTTTTTGTTTTGTTTTTTTTTTTTAAATTAATTTCTGCATCAAATCAAGAAATCGAGGCTCAAAACTCAAAGGCCAAACCCAAATCTTCCTTCGAAATCCATTAAAGGCCCCTAAAAGTAAATTCCAGAGAGAACATGGTTCTTATTTTTTCCGAAAATAGAAGACAGAAAAAGGAAGACATAAATAAAATCATCACATCAGAAAGTCACCAATAATGCTAATCCAATCTTGGTTTCTTAGCTGCATAATCTTCCTAACCTTCTTGGTCTTCATCATCACCACCATGATCTTCCAAGCACGTATCCTCTGACTCAAGATCTATAACGCCGCCATAATTCACTTGATCGTATTCTTCAAAGGAAGAATTACTACCAAGCGAGACTAAGCTTTCGACATGAGCACAAATGCCGTTGAATATATCTAAGTCGACGATGCTAAGGCTCCTCATATGCATCTCCTTTGGCATGTAATACAACAGCGTGCGCTTACGTCGATAAATCGCACCATCCGTGCATACGCCAAACTCGTTCGATTTAACACGCGCTTTGGTAAGAATAGGGATTCTAGTCCAGCTTATAGGCTTCGTCAATACCCATAGATCTGCATATCTTGAATCTTTTTTATAAACGCAAAGCACGCATGGGTACCGGCCATTAAACACTCCTAATTGTGGCGTATAACACCACTTTTCATTCGAAAGTGCAGGAGGTTGCTTCACCGTGATCCCAAATTCCTCCTTCTCCAAATCAAACGAAATAATTTCCCATTTCCAGCCTCTATCGGTTCGAGATATCATCAACCAGTACAGCGTCCCGCAAATATGACTCGCCATCCAATCCATTTGTGTTTTCCCAACTTGATAACCGTCGCAAACTATTCTCCATGAATCGGTTTTTAAACTGTAGATCTTGACCTTACCGTGTCTTGGGACGCCATTGATTCCACGAGAAGCGCTCGACAATGCAAAAACCTTGTAGTCGTTAGTAGACTCCACGTAACCAAACCCACAAGAACTTAGGCAGGAAAAAGGAGGAGGCAATATCTTGTACCTTCGAGTAGATGGGTTGCGCAAGACGAAATCGCGTCCGTGTAAAAAGTAGCAAAGAAGCCCATTTGAAGATCTCACAGTGTTCGGCTGACGTCTTCTAATTCGTTTGGCCTCTCCGTTAGAATACTCAACATATGTAGCGAGTCTTTCGCCTGACAAACGGATTGACTTGCAACGTCGTTTTGCATGGATAGCGTCAGCTAATTCGAACAGAGGACTAGTGACATACGTTTGGAGACAAGGCATTGGTTTACATACTTTGCACGAGGCAATTTTGTGGTGGGCAAAAGATGGATCCTTTGACGATTTCAGAAAGTGGGCTCTGACGAAATCTTCGTCCGAGATCACAGAATATAACAATTTAGAGACACACTTGAGCGTTAATAGGGACTTTACCGAGAGCAGTGACAGGATTTCTTCGATAATTTCACGAGGGAGATGATGGAGAAGGGTTCTTCGACTTATCTCCTCCTCCATAACTAGAACAACCCTAGTATAGTAGCAAGCAATCTTCCGTTAATAAAATAAAAGAGACGGCTAAAAGTACTCTTAACCAGTTAGGGCAGAAATAAATAATACCTTTATCTGATGCTGCCCTCAATACAACAAACTAATTTAATTAAGGCCCACAAAGCCCGTAGGTGCAACCACGCCACCGCCAAAATAGGGGAAATAAACTCAGGGAATTATAATTTTCACTTGGTAATAGAAATTCGAATACTACTAGTTCATCATCAGTCTCTTCACCTCGTTCTATTCAATTGGGGCTAACTCACCCCACCCCATGTAGGTATGAATTTAAACCCATATAAGTGTTGCCTGTTGGAGTTCAACATGACGAATTTGTAGGAGCTGGGGGAAAGCGTATGCTAACGTTCAGACTAAGCACGAAGAAGAAATCTGTAGACTGCTGAATAGCTACAAGGATTCATACTCCGAGTGGGCTTTTGCTTTGAGGTGCCAATTTCTGTTCATGTGTCTCTGTTTTTGGTTCCTGAAGGTTTACTTCAATTTTGATTTCGGACGATATACTTTTATGAAGATTTAGTTTTTGCGTGATGCTCAGATTCAGCAGCATCTTCCGAGGATTGCAGCTTGTTATCATGGTTGCTTCCATTGATCATGTGAATGCACCACTTTGTGAGTATAACCCTATTTATATCTTCCCTTAAGCTTATAGGCTGTTTTGTCGAAGCCTCATAGAATGTTAGGTTATTTTTCTTTGAAACATAGTTTTGCAACTAATGCCGTTTTTTTTTTTTTTTGTTGCCAGTATGGGACAAGAAGATGGCCTATATCTTCCCTAACATTTGTCTGCCGCCGCTCCTTTTCTCCGTTCGTCATCTGCCGCTCGATCGCAGTAAGTGATATTTTGGCTTCTAAAGTGTCATTATCATGTAAATTACTGTGTTTCTAGATCATTTTAGATTATTAGTTTTGGTTTTTGTAATTTCGTGTATTAGTTTTCCAGATTATCAATAACCATTTTCTAATTTTTTACTTAATAAACTATTCTTTGTGTAATTTTACAGCAAGAGCAATGGTGGTCCTATGAATTATGTTATCAAAATATATTGCACAAAAGATGACAAGGTAAATTTATTACTCGTGCATCTTATTTAATTTTTACTATGAGGTAATTGGGATGTTGAGTCATGGTTTCAGTTTTTGATCTTAAATACTTAAACTTCCGTGTCTTCTCGTGCTGGTGTCCTTTTACTACCTATTCACCATCTTTATAGGAGAAGATTGGGAATGCTCTCTACATATGTTAACGATCATTCGTGTTTTCACTTGATGAATAGGTTGGATTCTGAGTTATTATTTTCTTGGGGTTATGGAGATGAAGGAGAAGGAAAGAGTCATCTATGGAAGCTTCAAATGATGGCAATCTGGGACGTGGTTCGGCGTAGTGTTTATGTTAATTGTGCTTTTCATTATTGGTGAAAATCATTTTTTTCATGTATTCGAAGACTTCGTCAGAGACGGACGGATTTGTTGTTTATATATACATTTTCTGTTATTTATTTATTATATAGCTTAATTAATTAATTATTAAAAATAAAAAGGACTGTACATGAGAAGCATACGATTGGAAATAAGAGGCAGCTTATTCTTCAACTCTTCAGAGTTCCCAGTCTCTTGCGGCAATAAGAAGGATTGGAAACTCTTGCTAGGTTTCCCAGGTAGCAGGTGCTTGCCTGTACATGAAGCATACGATTTTACAACCCCAATGACTTTTAAAATCCAAAACAAGGAAGTTTATAAACTCCCATTTCAATTTCGGGAAATGCAATTCATAATTTGCAGCTTCTTTCATAAGTTCCCTGGGAATTTATCTAGCAAACCTTGGTTGACTTCGGATGGAAATAGAGGGTGCTGAGGTAACGGTGAGGAAGAATGACAGCATTGTAATTGTTAAGGGGTGTACGGAAAAATGCACTGCACAATCGAGAAGAAGCATATTTTGTAATCATAAAGTTATATATACGATTCAATCAGTATCCAAGAAGGGTTTTAACTCACTTCACATCCGCAGCTGTCGATCTGATTCTTCATAACTCTGTTTGTGAACAGATTTGCACGCACTACTTGCTGCATATGCTGCCAACCTTTTAAGATCCTGATACAGTGCTAATGATTATCCAAACTTGTAATCTATATAATAAAAGGGCAAACATTTCATAATTAGAAGAATCCCCATCCCCCCCACACCATAGTCACAGCTGCAGTTGGCAATTCCCTGGTGACCAAGCTTCGGACTCCTTGTCATAATCAGTCGCCAGGAACATAGCAGGTTTAGCATTTGTCATGTTATCTTCTTTTCTTGTTAACTCCTAGTGCAAAAGAAAAAAAACAGGAGATTTTTTTTAAAAAATAAAATGTGGTTGTTGATCGGAAACATGACTGAAGAGTAAGGACTTCCATAAGCAACTCTTACATCGATCTCTATTTCAACTTCAGGAGACATTTCGCTGCTGATATCAATGATTTAAGATGCAAAACTCCAGTCATAATCTGACAATAATCTCAGGAACCTGCAGCAACCGGTAAATGATCTTAAAGCTGATATCGACGAGGTAAACTTTACAAGCTGGAATATTTACTTACTACATAAAAAAAGCAGTAAATCACCAACAGAGTCAATTCCGAAATGGAAAGAGAAAAAACTAAGAACCAGAATTCCAGTTTTCCGGGAACCAGGGGATCTGAACGGCAGGGATTAAGAAATAAGTGTGCAACCAACAATTCAACTGCCTCTTCGGTCAATGTGTTCGAAAACATATGTGCAGAAACCCAGAGTAGCGTAAGTTAAATAAACTACAAGATACCAGAGTCAGCGCGTAAAGTTTCACAGTAACACATTTCCTTTCTATTCAGTTTATTTCAATTGGGAAACGAGTTAACACTCTACCGAACAACTGGGCCTATATTTCATAACAGCCTGCAAATAACACACAAGTTCTTTTTGACATATATGAAAATAGAGCACCCACAGATTAAATAGTACCAGACACAGTATAATGCCGTTACCCAGTCTTGTTACCAAAGTTAAGGCTGTCTCGAAAATATTCGGACGAAATGCCTATTCAGACATGAATATGTCCACAGTATCCTCTGTTGCAGTACATGTAATCCCTCTTTCATCGTGAAGGCTGCCAATATTTACATCTGACATAGATCAAACTGAAATAAGAACCTCTCTGCAATTTTGAGGAGGAATGCAGATTTAGTTTTCTCCAATGAAAGCTCATCTTGGGCCCAGTTTCCATCACCTTCCAGCTAAAACTAAGACGTGGAAATTACATATTATTTGTGATTGACTGATAAGACTAGGGCTGGGGAAATATACCGAAATACCGATATACCGTCCTTATCGTATCGTAACGTACCGAAAATATCGAAAGTTTTGGTATACCGAAAATTTTGGTAAGGTATGATACCGTACCGAAAATTTTCGGTACGGTAATGGTATGAAAATTTTAAAAGTTAGGTATACCGATTATACCGAAATACCGAAGTACTAAATTTTTTAATATATATATATACACACACACCTATATATACTATATTATTTCAAAAAAATGTAAAATGGTTAAAAATATTGATCTTCATTATTTATTTAGCGCATAAATTATTACCTATACCCTTGACGCTCACCATATTTTGTTAATCTTCACTAATTTTCTGTTAATCTTGATGCAATTAATTATTTTTAATCTTCACTAATTTTTTTAAATAGCCGTTTCATTTCAATTAATCTGTATATAACGTTGTATTTTGTGGTTATGTAAAGTTCTTTTTCTTATTAAGGACACTGACTAAAATGTGTAAATTATTTGAAGTTATTTTAAGAATTAAAAATCTTTCTTTTTGGATAATGTGGTGTTAATAATCCATCTTATTGGAGCTAAGGTGTTTGAATTTACTAAAAATTCGGAAACAACGAATTAAAGAGTTACGAGACACGCATGGTAAAAACCTTCCGTGTGAATGGTATGAAATGTATGATACCGATACCATACCGAAATTTTCGGTATGATACCGTATTGAAGGTATACCGAAATTTCGGTATGATATTGGTATGATTTTTCCCGATACCGAAATTTCGGTATGGTACACGGTATCACAGTTTTGGTACGGTAATACCGTACCGAACCATCCCTAGATAAGACTAAAACAAAAAGATTTTTCTTTTTAGCTGATAATCTTGCCTGAATCATAACCTCAAATGAGGGCATACACGTTGTCATGGATTTGCCCAGTCTTATCGAGTGCCTTCTTCAAATGCTGTGCGGGATGGAGAAGGACACTGTCGTCAACCTTATAAGGCTGTCAGGGGAAAGCACAAAACAATTTCTCATGACATCATGTAACTGCATAAGAATGTCAGACTCAACAAGCAATGCAAGAGTCAATGAGCTTCTCTGCAAGAGATTTTGAAAGATCCATTACGCAATCAGTCGTTCCAATCCGCAATAAATAAATGAACAAATATATATTAGACCAACAATTAAGGGAAAAGGTGAGGTCCAAGGGGATCATATATTTCATTCC
>JAPQWV010002826.1:0-49969 GCA_027422505.1 Craterostigma plantagineum | reverse complement strand
GACGAATCATATTCGTAAATAATATTTTATTTCAAAAATGTTAAGTAATCTAACTATAATTTTGGTGCAATTTAAATTAGTAGTAAAAATACGTATATTGACATTTTATCATGTTAAATAATTTAGATTTAATTTATTGAACCAAATATGTTCCATTAAATTATAAAATTTTATCATATATAACTAAACATGTTATGAAAACATCATTTCAAAAGCAATTTTTTCAAGTTATAATTTCTAACTATGTCGCTATTATAATGCTATTTCTTCTTGTACATGTAATAGTCGTTATTAAAAACGTATATGTAACACACAAAAGAGCTTATCATTTTATCATTTGTTTACAAGGTTATAACTTATAATTGATTAATTTTCATCTGTGTGCTAAAGATCTATACAAAACGCCTTCTTATTATTGTTTTTAAATTTATCATTCGAATCTTAAGTTGCAATTTATCATTTTGTCTTAACAATATGTAGGAGATATGCTAAAAATGTATCAAAAAGCATAATGATTATACGAAGAACTAGACGTTTCATATGATTTCAACGTATACTTTGATCTAATTTATGGTTTCTTCATTAATTACGTCACGCAATTTTTCATCAGGTAATAATAAACAATTATGTAGAACGTATATAACCAATGTTCACAATTTTACTACGTACATAATCTATTCTGTTTAAACTTTTTTCGACCCCCAAGTTACGAAGGAGGAGAGTGGTTTGCCCTCTGTTGCAGCGACGGTACCTTTACCGCGAAGCCTCGAAGTTGCTTTTGTTTTTTTTCCTTGGGGTATTATGTGATCGTTGTCAACACAACTTGGAGCCATTACTCTTCTCTTAGCATTGAAGGTATGGCCGTTGTCGACATAGGGGATTGCCGTCGCTATAACATGTACAAACATCTGTCGGTAACGAGGGAGGGAGAGAGGGAAAACGTTTTGAGGATGAAATGCTTTTCACCGTTCCTTCTTTTTATTATTGTTTATACGTGATATTTGTGTTGATAAATTGATAATGACTTAATTTACAGTTTCTAATTGTGGTGGTATGTTGATTAGCCTCGTTTGAAAAATTCAAAACGTTACAATGGATGTATTCTTCCTCTGTAATTAATTAGTTTATAATAATAAATATCTCACGTACCAATTTATTATTTGGTATGTTAATATCTTTTTATATGGTTGTAATGTATAGTATAGATACAGGCTTGAAGTTTGTTAATAATTTTGTAAGGTAAAATTACTATATCATTGGAATTTTATTTGTCATTTTAGAAAGGTAAAAAAAAAATTATATCGAATTAAATTGTTGGATTGATTCTTCATTATGACTAACAAGTTTATGCACTAGCAGATACCAACGCATTTATTTTATTTCACTGTCTGGCTTTGCCTGCAAGAACAATTCTATATTCTTAATTTTTTTGTATTTGTGTAATAGAATAGAACTACAAAGCTACTATTATTATTTACTGTTACTTTTAGTGTATTATGTATATTGTTGGGTTTGCCTGCTTCTTGAAGGACGCATGCATTGTAGACTGTAGAACGTTGTCCTGACGTGCAGCGACGGAATTAGAGGGGGTCAGAGGGGTGGACCGACCCCCCGGCGGCCGGCGCTACAAGGGCGGCCAATATTAGCAAACAACTATCAACCAACTTCCGAAACATATTAGCAAACATCAATAAGCTTCCTCGGCTGAGAACTGCAGTGTTATCAAACGCACCATGCACATAACGTTATAAAATTATACCGAAACTCAAACCCTATTCAACCGTCTCTTTATCTGTTCCACGAGCTCAGCCCTCGAAACCTCATCTTCGGTCACAGCGTTGAGATCTTTGAGCTTCACAACTCCTCGGCTAAGTTCTTGGTCGCCTACGATCGCCATGTAAGGAATCTTCGATCCTCTTGCACGGTGGATGTGCTTGGTCACTCTCTTATTCACCATAAACTCAGCTTCGACGCCAGCATCCCAAAGCTCGCTGACGATTTCAGCTCCAATCGATAGTTTTTCGCCGAGAACGCTCACGAGGACTTGAGCTTCCGTCGCTCGAGTTTCCTAATAAAGGGGCAGAATGTAAATTCCATGACAATTTCTTTACGGGAAATGACGAATGGTTAGTTATAGAAACT
Organism: Craterostigma plantagineum; assembly: GCA_027422505.1. Classification (NCBI taxonomy): domain Eukaryota; kingdom Viridiplantae; phylum Streptophyta; class Magnoliopsida; order Lamiales; family Linderniaceae; genus Craterostigma; species Craterostigma plantagineum. Next base: position 47,827 of record JAPQWV010002826.1, on the reverse strand, counting down.
AACCTGGTTTTTGTCTTTTTGTAGCTGCTCCATTATAGCGAATACTCTTTCTATGCCTAAGCTGACTCCAACGGCTGGAACCTGCTTTGTGCCGAACATGCTATGAGATTATCGTATCGTCCACCAGCGGCGATTGACCCGACTTCAGAAAAAAAGAATGGGATTCTTCGACTTACTTATAAATTCTACGAATAGAATGGACAAAAACAGATTACGTGACCAAGAGAGTATTATTTATTACCTGGGTGGCCCTTTAAAACAGCTTCGAATATGACGCCTGTATAGTAATCGAGGCCTCTCGCGAGGCTCAAGTCGAAGACTATTCTGTCGATGCAATTGGACTTCTGAAGAGCTTCGAATAGAATTTCTAACTCGCTCAGTGCGAGCTCGGATTCACTATTCGTTAAGAACTCGCTGCCTTCTTGCTTCAGCTTGGATAGTAGTTCCACAGGAGATCCTCTGTGCTTGACGAAAGTCCCGATTTTATCTGCAGACTCTTCAGACAAGCCTTTTTCTTCCACCTGGAGAGGAGAGAAAAATTGCAATCTCTAGCAATCTATGAAAGATTCAGAAGCCTGTAAGAGGATGAAAGGGAACATCTTTGAAACTCACCATTTCTTTTCTGACTTGCTCGAATGATTGTTTGTCCAGCTTATCGATGCTCGAGCAAATGGTTCTAAATTTTTCTTGGGCACCCCACAAATAGCCAACATACCGTCAAGCAACTTGCGGTGATTCAGCTTTACCTGAAATATGATTACGGGACAGACAGCATAACTCCTTCAGGAATTAACAGAAGAGAAGAAAGGAAACAGAAAATGAACATTGAGTAATGTATAGTAAGCAATCACACGAGAATGTCGCAGCTAATGCCATCTAACTGATCAACAACTATGTAAACAAAGAAAGCAAGTTTACCTCATAATCTCCAATATCTAGCATGTTAAGCAGCTCAGTTAGGATCTTAATGACCTCAAAGTCTGGTCCCATTTTTTCAAATTGACCAGCTATATCGAAATCGCATTGATAGAATTCACGATATCTTCCTTTAGATGGATTGTCTCTCCGATACACTTTTCCTATCTGATACCTTTTGAATGATGTCAAGCCATTCATAGCAACATAGCGAGCGAAAGGAACTGTTAGATCATAACGAAGTGACCAGAGCTCGCCGCCCTGCATAGATAGAACACAACAATTAAGTTACAACAAAAGAAGATATGTGAAGCACCATGATGAACGATTAATTTGGTTTATAAGAACTATTTCACAGATTTATCAATCAGACTGATGCCCGTGCAACTGCAGAAAAGTGTGGCCATCTATGAAGAAATACAGGGGGTAAAAGGCGTTCAAGGAGAAGAAAAATTGATCGATCAGACACAGACTTCCCCGGTGTGGAGTTTGGTACAAAAATTGCAGTAAAATTGGATGAAGTGCATGATTTCACCAAGTTTTGATAAAAGAAAACTCTTGACAGTTATAACATTAGAGCAGCTGAATCACGAAGATACCTGATCGGCTAGATCGTAGATCAATTTCGAGTCTTCTCCATACTTCCCATAAGCGTCTCTCTCATTTCAAAGACAGGGGTGTCTAATGCCATGGCACCATGCTTTTGAAAACTTTGACTACAATGGAAAATGCCCTCTCTCTCACAGCCATCTGCTCCTTCGCAAAATCTCGGGTACCCTGCAGAAACCAACCAAAAATTTACATATCGTCCACTTATAGATTAGCTACTTCATGTTACATTAGGACATAACAAGGGACAATTCATCGGTACAACTTGTATACCTTTGGAAGCTTTGGAAGCCTCCGACTTTCATTGCTTTCCACGATCTCTTTTACTTTGCTCAACAGCTCCTCAAAAATCGACCCCCTGGGGTCCAACAAAGACAAAAGATCCTCAACAAATTTATCCAATTCAACTTCATGGCACCGGCCAGCAACTTCTCTTTGATAAACCGCATCAAAGCACTAGTCCCTTTACCCAAAACAACCTTCTTTTTCTTACCACCACCCCTCTTATCATTCTTTCCCTCACCCAAACTCGACGCCTGAGGCACGTTACCATTACTTGCATCAACGAGTCACCAAATAGCTCACTCCCTTCGAGGGACACGAATGCTAGCACCGCCTCCAAAGAAACAATCCTCCACAGCAAATCCAACAATGCATACACACAGTGCGCGCACAAAATGTAATCTTTCTTCCTCCATGCAATCTGGCACGATTCCAACTGCTCTTCCAATGCACTGACATTGCACCACTCACTAATCTTCACCTTTTCAGTCAAACGACGACACAAATCCTTATCCACCATGCTACTGAAAATCAGCTCCACACGAAGGGCACAGTTTTCCCCGACAGAAACAAGGTGCCTGGCCAAATCTGACAATGCACCAGAAACAACCTTCGCTGACCCGACCCGACATTTTGAATGCACGGACCGTGAGGCCTCCCTTAAACATCCATGAGTTGATGAAATCTCAGCCGTGGACGGATTAAAACCATCCTTTTTACCGCCAACCAGCTTCGAACCGTTCAGAAGCACCTTAAAATCCGAAGCAACAGCAACAGCGTCCTTGAAACAAGACCCATCGCCAGAAACCATCAAATCAAACACCGTCGAGTCAGCTCCAATTGCTTCACATGAAATCGCCGCGACCGCATCGACGATGCTCACCAAGGCAGAACACTTGTAATTAACTATCGCAGCTATACGTAGACTGCAGCAGAACCAAAATCGACAACCTTACCATCGTTCGCCGAGACGTCGTTTAGGGTGAAATTGTTAAATAACGTCTTGCTTTCTAGTGCTTCCACGAGCTGCGCAATACATGAAGATGACGAGGGGAGTTCCTTAATGAGTAGGATCAGTGAAGCCCTTGCTTCTTCAGAATTCAAGTAATCGGGGATGGAGAAGGACAGCGACCCCCCGGCGGACGGCGCTACAAGGGTGGTGGTTGGTGGCGTCGACATTGGTATTCTTTTTAGGAAGTTCGTATGACTTATGAGAGGAAGCTGATTAGAAAATAAACCTAAATTGTCCCTCCTAGGGCTCAATATTTTATTGGGCTATATTTTAAAAATAACTTATCTATTAATATTCGAAATTTCAGTTATTCAACAATTAACTTAAAACAAATTAAATTATATTAATAATCATAATTTTAATATAATTAATCTCTAATAACTTACTGAATTAATTTATTTAATGTAACTGCTCTCTATATTGATTATTTCTATTCAATATTTTATGACGAATCATATTCGTAAATAATATTTTATTTCAAAAATGTTAAGTAATCTAACTATAATTTTGTTGCAATTTAAATTAGTAGTAAAAATACGTATATTGACCTTTTATCATGTTAAATAATTTAGATTTAATTTTTATTGAACCAAAATATGTTCCATTAAATTATAAAATTTATTCATATATAAACTAAACATGTTATGAAAACATCATTTCAAAAGCAATTTTTCAAGTTATAATTTCTAACTATGTCGCTATTATAATGCTATTTCTTTTTGTACATGTAATAGTCGTTATTAAAAACGTATATGTAACACACAAAAGAGCTTATCATTTTTATCATTGTTATAAGGTTATAACTTATAATGATTAATTTTCATCTGTGTGCTAAAGATCTATACAAAACGCCTTCTTATTATTGTTTTTTAAATTTATCATTCGAATCTTAAGTTGCAATTTATCAATTTGTCTTAACAATATGTAGGAGATATGCTAAAAATGTATCAAAAAGCATAATGATTATACGAAGAAATAGACGTTTCATATGATTTCAACGTATACTTTGATCTAATTTATGGTTTCTTCATTAATTACGTCACGCAATTTTTCATCAGGTATATAATAAACATATTATGTAGAACGTATATAACAAATGTTCACAATTTTACTACGTACATAATCTATTCTGTTTAAACTTTTTTCGACCCCCAAGTTACGAAGGAGGAGAGTGGTTTGCCCTCTGTTGCAGCGACGGTACCTTTACCCGCGAAGCTCGAAGTTGCTTTTGTTTTTTTTCCTTGGGGTATTATGTTGATCGTTGTCAACACAACTTGGAGCCATTACTCTTCTCTTAGCATTGAAGGTATGGCCGATCTTGAAAAAGGTTTATGAGCAGGCTTTATGCAAGGGATCGGGGTCATTTTAGAAAACAGTCCAGTAGGATCGAGTCATTCCGTCGAATAACAGAGAAGAACATTAAATCAGATACTAAAGTAGTAACCATGAAGTTCGACATATGCTACCGATGCTTAGTATCTCTGGAGGCTTATTCAGGTTAGCGGCTTTTATAATTTTACGAACGAGAAACGAATAGGGTCAAAGTGGCTAAGTAATGGTGAACAGTCGTGGTTGGGCGTTTACCCATGGATTTATTTCCCAATGCCCTCGTCATTTCCACACGAACGCACCACAAGCAGTTTCATCGTGTACCAAACAGGCAAGTTCCAGAGAGATAAAAACTAGGCACGTCGCACAATCAAAAAAATGAGCATAAACTCGTCAGGCTCAAACTCTCGCAACGTAAACGGGTTATGGTACGAATCTCTCAAAGTAGCGCTATGTCTGTTCAAGCAGAAACGATTCAATCAATCATGCATGTCCTAATGGCCCAAAAAACTCCTAATATGCAATCCATCATCGAGATAAACTCAAATAATCATGCCAGACTTCAAAAGATCGTGCCTTTCCAACGAAATTTATAGCTCGCGCACACGTCATATAAAAATTATTTCATGTAAATTCTCAACCTAATTTCCCCTCCCACACTTAAGACCTATGTTGTCTTCGACGTAAAAATGAATAACAGAAAGGGAAAAGAAGGTTTAAAAGAACGGGACTCCCCCGACGAATATGTGATGTGGTCGTGACTGAGCGCGTGAAGATCGTTGTATCGTGACTCGTGATACGTATCCTGACACAACTAAAAGGAAAGAAACCGAGAAATAGACATAGATAGTAATAACAGACATGGTCATATGCGTCATAGTCATATACACAGTAGAAATAGAAATAAACGGATAGCTAAAAGCTAACAATAATAATAAAAAAATGTCTGAAGAAAGAAAAGAAATCATCACTAAGATGGCATAGATATATATTACACAGAGAAAATTAATTCTACATTGTAATCTAAATAATATCATAAGTTATAACTTTGTAACAAATAATAAAAATGATAAGCTCTTTGAAAATCTTAGTGTGCCTTATATACGTTTTTTCATAACGTATATTACATACACAAGAAGAAATAGCATATTATATTAGTTACATAGTCAGATATTATAACTTGAAGGAGTCGAAAAATTGCTTTTGAAATGACGTTTTCATGTTTAGTTTATATATGAAAATATTTTATAATTTAATGGAACATATTTTGGTTGAATAAAAATAAAATCCAAATTACTTAACATAATTCAAAATGATAAAATGTAAATATATTTTATTTTTACTACTAATTAAATTGCACAACAATTATGGTTAGATTACTTAACCTATTTTGTGATAAAATATTATTTACGAGTATGATTCATCATAAAATATTAAATAAAAGTAAATTAATATATAGAGCAACTACATGAAAATTAATTTATTAAGTTATTAGAGTATAATTATATTAAAATGATCCTTATCATTGAAATTTATTTCGTTTCAAGTTGAATGAAAACTTGAAATTAATTTCAAATAATAGATAAATTAATTTGAATGGGCCTATGTCACTTATTATTATTTTTAAAATATAGCCCAATAAAATATTGAGCCCACTAAGAGGACAATTTAGGTTTCTTTTCTAATCAGTTTCCTCTCATAAGTCATACGAACTTCCTAAAAAGAATACCAATGTCGACGCCATCAACCACCTCCCTTGTAGTGCCGTCCCCGGGGGTCGCTGTCCTTCTCCATCCCGATTACTTGAATTCTGACGAAGCAAGGGCTTCACTGATCGTACTCATTAAGGAACTCCTCATGTCCTCCTCATCATTTCATGTATTGCGCAGCTCCTGAAGCAGTACAAAGCAAGGCGGTAATTGGCAATTTCACTCTGAACGACGTCTCGGCGAACGATGGTAAGGTTTATCGATTTTGATTCTGCTGCAGTCTATGGTATAGCTATGATAGTTGATTGCAAGTGTTCGGGCTTGGTGAGCATCGTTGATGCGATCGCCGCGATTTCATGTGAGGCAATTAGAGCTGACTCGAGGGTGTTTGATTTGATGGTTCTCTCGATGATTCTTGTTTCAAGGACCGTTGCCGTGGCTTCGGATTTTAAGGTGTTTCTGAGGGTTCGAAGCTGGTTGGCGGTAAAAAGGATGGCTTCGATCCCTCCACGCTGAGATTCCATCAACTCATGGATATTTAAGGGAGGCGTCACGGTCCGTGCATTCAAATTGTCAGGTCGGGTGGAAACTGTGCCCGTCGTGTGGAGCTGATTTTCAGTAGCATGGTGGATAAGGATTTGTGTCGTCGTTTGACTGAAAAGGTGAAGATAAGTGAGTGGTGCAATGTCAGTGCATTGAAAGAGCAGTTGGAATCGTGCCAGACTGCATGGAGGAAGAAAAATCACATTTTCTCTGCGCATTGTGTTGTATGTAATTTGGATTTGCTTTGGAGGATTGTTTCCTTGGAGGCGGTGCTGGCATTCGTGTCCCTCGAAGGGAGTGAGCTATTTGGTGGACTCGTTGATGCGAGTAAAGGTAACGTGCCTCAGGCGTCGAGTGTGGGTGAGGGAAAGAATAATAAGAGGATCTTTTGGGTAAAGGAACTAGTGCTTTGATGCAGTTTATCAAAGAGAAGTTGCTGGCTGGTTACATGAAAGTTGAATTGGATAAATTTGCTGAGGATCTTTCGTATTTGTTGGACCCCAGGGGGTCGATTTGTGAGGAGCTCTTGAGCAAAGTAGAAGAGATTCTGGGAAGCAATGAAAGTCTTCCAAGGGGTATAGAAGTTGTACGATGAATTGTTCGTAGAAGAGATTCTGGGAAGCAATGAAAGTCTTCCAAGGGTATAGAAGTTGTACCGATGAATTGTTCCTTGTTATGTCCTAATGTAACATGAAGTAGCTAATCTATAAGTGGATGATGTGTGAATTTTTGGTTTATTTCTGTATCTTACCCGAGATTTTCCCATCAAAGTCAATGTTTTCAAAAAGCATGGTGCCATGGCATTAGACACCCCTGTCCGTGAAATGACAGAGACTCTTACAGGGAAGTTTGGAGAAAACTCGAGCCGATCAGGTATCTTCATGATTCAGCTACTGTAATGTTTTAACTTTCAAAAGTTTGGTTTTCCCTTACCTTGGTGAAATCATTTACTTTATCCAATTTTACCCTCAAATTTTCACCAACCGCCCAGGAGAAGTTCGTATTCGGTTGATTAATTTTTCTTCTCCTTAAATGCCTTTTGCTCGCTCATTCTCTCTGGCTAAGAGTTTAAGACGTCGAATCGAATGGTGATGCCGTAATTTTTGTTGGACTTTGTCTTTTTTTTTTTTGTTTAGTTGATTTCCTCTAATATTTTGTGATTTGCGTTGGATTGTAGGCTTTGCCGAATCAACAGACCGTGGATTACCCGAGGTTAAGCTTGTGATTGTTGGCGATGGTGGAACAGGTTATGTTTGATGATTTTCCTTCAGATATTGTTACTTGATTGCAAATCCTATTCAGTCAGCTGATTTCTATATATGAATATGCTATTTTTTCTTTCACCTTACTCAGCGAATTATGTATGTGTTTTTTCATGCTTTTTCAAAACAGAGTATTGACTACTAGGTTAAATCTGACATAAGAAATAAAGGAGAAAAGATACCAAACACATATTCCTGCTTTCGTTTCCAATTAATAAACCAATATAACGAAGAGTACCTTAGCAGGATAAGGCAATGATTCACCACCAATAAATATTCCATTGACTCCATCAAAGACCACGCTTGGAGAGCTTGTGTATATATCAGTCTCTTTACCTTCAGCTCAATACATGCCTCAACAACGTTCTTGGTTCCTGCAATTACTGACTTATTAAACTTTACATTTGATTAAAATATCAATATATTATAATTGTTAATAATTAAAATAAAATAAATTAAAAATCGGCATATTATTTATTACAACTTTATTAAATAAAAAGAAAAATATCAATAAATAGAAGGAAATTTAAATACTTTTTACTTTTATTATTATAAATATCAAATATTTTAAATATAATAAAAATGTATTTTATTAGTTAAAATATAAATATAGAAACTGCAATTCTATTTTTGTTGAAAATTGTGTGTACTCTAAATCGATAGTATATCTGCTCATCTAGAGTCCTATTAGAGTAAAATGGTACTCAATTTTTTGTTTACACAAATATAGTAACCATTATTCTTAGGATGATTTTTCATCGGTATGGACTTGAAACGAGACATATCTAGAGTAACTTTCACGAATGTACTACTAGGTCGTGAACAGCAAACGACGACAAACGTTACACACCATAATTTGGAGAAATTTCAAGAAACGGCGCCTCATTGTAAGTTAGGGTGGTTTAGATTCGTGTCAGTCTGAATTTAATCATTGTGTGAGAGAACTCTAATGAAGCTGCATAGAAATTCAACATGATAGAATGGCTAAACTTAGATAATGTACCTGCGAGCTTTTCTTCTGCAGAATCTGATGCTGGAGTGTTTCATGGTCCTTGAGCTTATCATTAAGGGAATGCTCGTATTCCACTTTATTTAGCTTTTCCGAATCTCGATCCAAAGGAGTCTTCTCCATGCTCGAAGACACATCATCTATTCCATTGGCTAATTCGACTTCTCTTCCATTAGCTTCTGGTGATGTTTGGCCACTCTCATCAATGAGTAGCTTCAGGAAAGCTCCAACTTGATGTTTTTTTTGAGTTGAAATTAATTGAAATTCAGGTGAAGCAGTGTTTTGATTGGGCTCCCTAGTTGTGAAGAAATTTATTGTTCTTTGGTTTATAATTTTGGATTTCATAATCTGCTTGATCTCTAAACGTGTCCCTTGTCGTTTATTTTGTCCCCTTTTTGTTGTGTGTTCCTTATGCTTCGTTTATTATACGATTTTATTTCGTACGTCCCTTATATTTTCCTACGGCAAATCGGACTTTTTCTGCGGAAGATGGAAGAGTATTCGTATGGAGTTCTTCAAGTTGGACTAAAAGTGTCGGTTTCGGTGTAGTAGGCTTACGTGATTACATTTCATCATACTCTAGGGGTACCACGATGAATGAAAACAACGTTTGGTCACCAGCTGGAAAAGACTAAAACAGAGGGTTACATATGCAAAAAATATTCCAAACATAGACAAAATCCGTCCGATACATAGACGAAAAATTAACAAAACAATAACAACACATCAAGGGGCCCCCACCGCTCGTTGAGGTCGTCGAGCCTCTCTCTGAACTCGCCCGTGGGCGGATAGCCGTCAAGATCCATCCTAGCTAGCATATTGCTAGTCAAGGTGGACATCGAGCTGTACCACTGTACATAGAAATAATACATATAAAAAGTGATTAAACATATAAATTTAAAAAAATATATAAGATTAAATTACGTACGTAGTGGGCGTGGCTGCGCGGGGGTATGCCGCCCGATGAGGATCACGACTCCGACGAAAGCAGGCGAGGATGAGAATGCCGCTCATACCAGTCCATGTACCCTGCAACGGTTTCACCAAGGTACTCTGCGGCGGCCCGATTGATGTACGAGAGGCTGAGGATGTAGGCGTACGGGAACTGACGCCAAGAATAGTCCACCTTATACCTCGACGGGTCTGCTGGCATGACCGCCTTTCTGTGGCAGACTCATTGGCGGCAGGATGAGCTGCACGTACCCCAACTGGCCCAACACTCTCGAGGGTGAGTAGGGCTCAACGATATCGCGATATCTAACCCAACTCACGAAAAGCGTCCTCAGGTGCTGCGACGCTGGATCGGGACCGTACGGCAACCAAGCAACCTGATAACAGTTCACAATATTTAAATAATTGTCGCCAATATAGAATATAAATTGTTAAGATACCTCGCTTGCATTCATGGCATCTAGCTGACGGCGGATCTCAACCAAACGGTGGACCGTCCTCTCGTGCTGAGATACAGACCACATACGTGATCGTGCCTAGCCAGGCTCCATGGTCGCGTCGAAAACGGCCAAAAATAATATTAATCACCTTATTCACTAAACACTAGTATAGCGAAAGTAGAGATCGTCTCCACGGGAAAATGGTTGATTTATTTCTAATTTCAAAACTCGATCAATATTATAATAATAATATTAATAATAATAATGGGTAATAATAATGATAATAATAATGATAATAATAATAATAGTAGTATAATAATAATAAATATTATTATTAGGTGGTTTGTTGGTAAAGGTTTAGCGCAATAGTGAACGAGAAATAAAAATATCGAACCTAACGGTAATAAAAAAATAATAGTCGAAGGAATTATTGTCCACCTAGATTTATTTAACTGATCATCGATTTATCAAAATATTATGTCAATGCAAGCATAATCGGTTATAGTTATCGACGAACGACTAACAACCAATGTTTTCTTACTCTCGGTAATTAAGAGACGTTCTATAATTACTTCCCTAATCGAAAATTAATCTCCGGGACGCCCTGCAAGATTTAAATTTCCGACAGCGTTAAATTCGAAAAAGACCCGATTATTGACTAATAAACTCGGACGCCGGTTTATTAAAATCAAATCGTTTAACCTTACAATATAACTTACACTTACGGACTGTAGAGATGTTGAATATTGTTTTGCTACCTATTAAAACAAACAAACAATTATGGATTTGTTGTTTAATTAGCTAATGATTTACCTAGATCTCATAAACATTGGCCACTGTTTATTTAACCTAAGCTCATCGATATAATTAATTCAAAGGTAAACGAATACTCACGCTTTCACGAATGGGCTCGTTGAATCTCAGTTCATAAGAATCTAGGCTTCTAATAATCCTTCGACTACGAGAATTTAGCCGCTACAAGGCATGTTAAAGTACATATAGAACTAATCGGGACATGAAATAAATAAACTTGAATTCGGTCTTGTTTATTGAGTTCCCTTAACAGTACGTTGAACCCTAACAAGTCCTAAATAAGTATGTATATGAAGATATTTTCTAGCTACTACCTAAATAAGTATAATATAATAAACAAAAGAAACCAACCACTAGATTTATGAAAGTAGGAAACAAACGAGAACTGACTAATCAAACTAGATAACTCTTTTGCAAGCTAAGGGCCCATAATAAATATAAAACAAAAATATATTTAATTAAACAAGTCCAACAACATACGGGAAGATGAAATAATTGATAATAAAGCTGTGAATAATTAGCCTTACCCTCTCGTCATCCACGAGCTTTCTACAGCTTTAATTCCCTACCTCAACTTGTGTGTGTGGCTTCATCTAGAGCTTCAGCAGCTTCGCAAATTCAGCCGAGTTCGATGGTCTGAGCAGCCTCCTAACCTTTCTCCTTGTCTGAATTGTGCGTGACCTTCTAAGCGACAGAGCTTAATCGTCTCCTTCAAGCTTGACGTATACGAGAGTATGTGTGTGTCTATTTCCCTCTATTTATCTCTGCTAAGCTCCCCTCAATTCGTTTCACAGCAGTTCTGTATTTATAGATGTCCGTGGTTTATTTATTTCTTTCTCTTCCCCACTCGACATGGAACTGAAATCATGCTCTTGGGACATCAAGCTCAGAAATCACGCAACCATCTTTCTCCTTTTCTGTTATTTCTTGTCTTTGGTCGGTACGAAATTTAATTTCTCTCTTTTCTTTTCGTCTCATGGTCCTTCTTTTCAACGACAGCGTACACAAATTGAGCAGCTTGTTTACATCTCCTTTTGACTATGAATGGGTCGTATTTATTTTACAGCGTTGATGTCTTCTTTCCCTGATTTATAATCTTCAAGTTGGGTATTTGATTGGGCCGATTGAACTTATGGACCTTGGGCCTAAATGTTTGGCTGATTGGACTGAAGGACCCATCTTTACGGTTCTATTTTGCCTATTTTGCTTCGATACTTGTAAGGCATGTAATTAATCGTAATCGTAGAATACCGTTATGGATCGTAGAAATATCGACCAAAAACCGCACTTTTTATGGGTATAAAGTATTGTAAATTATTATATATCACTCCACATGATGGGGTAGACGGTGTGGGTGGAAGCATGGAAAATACTCGTTTTTGCTTGTGTGGAAAAGGGCTTAAATAGAAATTTTACTGTTCAATATAGTTTTTGCTTTTTTAATATCATAAGGGCAAAATCATCTTTTTCCATCCCTTTAGGGGGCGGTAACAAGTAAAAAGGGGGCGGTGAATAGTAAACTCCCTTTTCCTTACATGTGGGTACATACGACGTCGGCTGCTCGATGGAATCTCTGAGGCTGCACTTGTTGCCCAATGAAGTCTGGGTTATGAAAATTTGTGATCGACCGTACTCGAATATCTGAAGCCTGTGATGCCCTTCGTGCCTCGGCTGCTGTCGTCGTTGTGACTATATTGTAACATCCCGTCTCATACCAGTGTCACAGTAGCATCTGTCGCTCCGGACCAGTGGGGTTGGGCCCACCACACTCTGACTGATAGTCTGACCCCACTGTACCATCATTTAACCTTTCAGCGTGCTTTGTCCTCACTGACATGCACCCTGGGCAAACATCCCAGGGGGTCATCCATACTAAGATTGCTTCAAGTCAAGCACGCTTAACTTCGAAGTTCTTTCGGATGGACTCCCGAAAAGGTAGACCTTGGTGATATGAGTAGTACTATCAATTCACTTATACGTTTCTTAGCCTGGCACGCCCATAACGTTGTCAGTCTCAGGATCCCCTCTCATTCGGGTGTCGGATCGGTTCGTTCATGTACCCCTTTGCCTGGAAGCCTGTAAGGAGCCGCTCCTTGTCCGTGCACTCTTGGCACCGGCGATCACTCCCCCGCCCTCATCGGCCCGGGCATCACATATATCTCGTGACCGCCATCCACATTCGACGAGTGTTTTCCTCAAGCACCTCGTCCCGTATATTTTTCAATTTCTGTAGTTATCGGTTTTGAATTTTCTGGTAATAGGCGTTGTTTTTAGTCATCGGCAGTTCACTTAGTTTAAGATGGATGTCTGTGTAAGATGTTAGGTAGGGCATGCCCTATATTTGATAAGTACAGACATTTATCTTGTTGACTCGTGGTCGGCGATGTGCGTTTTACTATTTCTATTTGGGTCTGTGTATAGATTTTTAACTGATACAAATCCCTAGCTTGTAGTTGTAGGTATAGAAAGGAGAAATGTACTAGAAGTTTGTGAAATTTTGCTGAATCAGCTGGTCATTCGCTAATGCACGCATTTATACTCAGAGATTGTTTAACTTGAAATGAGTTGGCTTTGTCTCCATTTTTCTTTGCTTGAAAGAAACCAATCAAGTTGTATTGAAAAGAATTAAGACCAAGTGAATTTTTTTAATCGTTTTACTCCGACCTTGCTTTTTGTTTCCCATATTGTAATGCTTTGTTTCATCAATAAACTATTTTCCATATTTTTAGTTTTTCAGTCAGAGGGATTTTGTTAGCTCTTTACTGTTTGTTATACATAAACATCTCCAAATGGTTGGCAAGCTCGGTCTCATCATTGGTGCAGGTTAGTTTATTCTTAATAGCTTCCTGGAGTGATATTTTCAAGGCATGAACTTGAGTATTACATCAATGTCTATGAGTTCAGGACCCTCTGAAAAGAGCATCCTGTTATCCATTGTCGTTGTCTATTGTCTTACGTTTACCTTTTTGAGTTTATTATGTTGTTCGATTCATTTCATTTCACATAAATGATAGGTATATGTAGTAGCACGAGAAGGTACACGATTGAATACGTAAATTACAATTTGTGTACAACTTCCTATGCCTTTAGTTTTATGTATACATTATGTGAGGATGCTTTGTAATGAAAGAGTATGCTCGTCACTTTGCAGGTTCGTTGGCTCAATCGTTGCTAAAGAGGGTCATATGTTGAATGTACCTTACTTTTTTACTGGCGCTCTAAAGGTAAGTTCTTCAGAGTTAACATTACTGTATTGTTTCAGTTGAATCCCATTGTAATTGTTGACACATCTGTTGTATTTCTTCTCTTGGCAGATTGCTTGGAAGCAACTTAAACAAAAGGATCCTCCATCTTCGAGCTCCATACCCAAAAATGATTCTTTGTTGCAACACGTGAGTTTTTTCTCGTTATCTTGCATAGATAGATGATTAACTACATTGTCTTGTATAAACTGTAAAAAGAGTCGTTGACGCTGTGAAACAGTGGGTTGTGCTAGGTTTGACTTTGTGGGATTTGTGAGAAATAGTATTCTGATTCCAATTGGCCTCCTGAGGAAGTTTCGCTCACAGTTGCCCAAAATTTAATATGTTTGACATTTCTAGTTACTACGCATGAAGCATATGTGTACTACATTTGAATGTTTATTAAAGACAGTTTTTTAAGTACTTCAATTTCCTTCAGCGCAAGATCTGCAACTTTTGGCATCCAATAGATGCATAATGTACTCAAACAAAAATAGATGCATAATGATTGTTATTTGAGATAGATCAGGTTGATATCGGAAACTTTTTTAGATACTGGCTCTTGTCTTTTACCAGTATTATTTCCGTTTTTGTTTTTTTTTCTTTTTTCCATATTAATTTCTAGCTTCTTGTATTTTGTATATTGTTTTGTATTACTTCCCTCCAATTCAATAAGTGATGAAGCTTCATCATGTCTCTCATTGCCACCTTACTGCTAATATGTCTTGGTGGACTGTCTATGCTGATGGCTTTGTCATCTATCCTTTTCATAATAACATATTGTAGAGTATACATTTTAGATTGTGCTTGATTTCATTAGTTGTCCTTGTAATTTGGGGCATTTCTTATATTTGTCCTTAGATTAGGACTAGTTAATATTTATACCCAGTGTGTTTGGTATATATACTTTGTAATCAATCGCAATCAATAAGAGAAAGATTTGGAAATTGATCCGAAAGGCTTGCAATTCAATTTCTAGAGAGAGAAACAATAGTAACTTTCTCACTATACTCGAATTCTCTCTCTTGAGTTTTTCGATCGAATCTTAATGTCAATCATTATCATCGAATTACTTAGAATTCATGCCTAGGATCATAGAGTTGTTAACCGCAGGACCTAACAATTGGTATCAGAGTAGATTCGTTCTGTTTTGAATAAAAAAATTGTTGGACTTGGATTGAAATTCAGTTTACTGTTCATCGAAGAACAGTTTGGCGCAAAATTTTATTTTCGATTCAATAGCTTAATTCTGTGCTTAATTGACTTGAATTTGATGTTTCTGTGCTCGTTTAAGTGATAGATGATGATTGTGATCAGATTTGTAGCTGTTTGAACTTCGTTTTTGGATTAAATCGATTATGTGATTTACTGTTTGCGAAGAACATGAAGAACACGTTCTGGTTTTGATCGAATTCGACATACTTTGCTTCATAACGTGTTTAATTGCTTGTTCGTGCGCAGTTAGTAAATGATTGCGAGCAATTACCTGAAATTTTCACTGCCTAATCCTGGTTTTTGCTTGAATCTGTGTTAATCGTATTCTGCAAATTTTTCTCGCTAGGTTTACGATCGGATTAATTTCTCGATCGAAAACTTGGCGCGAGAATTTCTCTCGATCAGAATACGAAGTCACGCTAAAATCGTCAACACTAGAAACGATTTTAGTTAAAAATATTTCTCGAGCATTATTCAGCGAACATCTTTTTCGAGGAAGACCAATTTTGACCTTGCACGCGTAAACACTTTCTCTCGAAAAACATTTTCGGTCAGACATTTAAAGTTTGACCAAGCTAAAAATCATTTACACGCGAGAAACTTTCTAGTCAACAGACTTATTTTGACTTGTCGAGAAACTTACTAACGTATGGTTTCTTTACGATTGAAATAAATTCACGATCTGAAAATTTTTTCTCGACCGAACGATTTTGGGCAATTTATTTCGCTGACAGACTTTCTCGCACACGAGAACAGTACACATTATTGTATTTCGACAAAATTCTTTCGATCAAACTTTAAAGATTGGATCGAAAATAATTCTCGAACTATTTTTCGAATCAAACGCTACTAACGAACTTTGTCACTTGTGAAGCACATTAGATCATCTTCAACGTTCAAAACACTTAACGAAGATCCTTCAACAACTCAACTACAACACAAAATGGATGCATACTCGCTCGGAAATGACAACCGTCCACCGATTTTGCAACGAGGAGAATATACCGTTTGGAGAAGCCGCTTCATCATCATTTCATCGCTCTAAAAGATCAAGCTGAAAATTTACTGCAGTCCCTTGAAGAGGGACCGGCAAATTTTGAGTCCATGTACCCGGTTATAACACGGCTAATCCTCCAGTTCCACCTATATAGGCGACTTAAGGAGCCTAGAGAATACTCTCTCGAGGAAAAGATCCGTGCAAAGGCTGATCTGATAGCCATGAAACCACTTATGCAAGGCATCCCCAACGACATCTATAGACAGATAGATAGCCTGCCAACAGCTAAGGTAATGTGGGATGAATTGCATAGGATGATGCAGAGGACGGAAGTTGACATCAGGCCAAAGAGATTTTAGGTTGTGACGATTGATCGAAGCAAAATAACTGACCCCATACTGTAATAATAGTAATATACATAAAAAAAATTCGCACATTCTGACATGAAATATTATGTTTCATATGATTTGAATTGAATAATGCGAATTTATTTTGTTATCGCACATTCCAAATGTAATTTTAGTTTGCATTGGGTATTGAATTGTTTAAAATGCGATAAATTTTTTCATTGCTTTTTACCCTCACGCAATTTCTTAAGTAAATGTTTTTGGGGACCATGTATATGTGTTTTACTGGGTAAATAGTGTTATATGCTCGTGACTTGAATTGATTTCATATGATTGCATGTTTAGTCAATTCTTGCCCACTATTTGAGGGGGATAAAATATAAAAATCGTGCATTAGCTCCAAATATTCTTGACGTTTTTTCTCTAAGTGTTTCACAGATTCCTTCAACAAATTAAGGAGTAGACGTCGACACTACAAGGAAAGGAGCTAGTCACATACCAAATATCCTAAAATATTGTTGATTAACTTCATTATTTCCAACGTTTTTCTTTAAGTGGTACAAATTTTTTTAATCTCTGCCAGGGAAGCTAGACGTTACTACACAGAAAAATACAGGGAGTTAATGCATTTATTTAAATTCATAGGGGAGCCTTACAATGTGATTTTATTTGAAATATGGGTCAATCTGAAAAAGTTTAGAAGTACTTACTATCGAGAAACTGGATATAAGAATTAATTCGCGATCATAAGTTTCTCGATTGTAAACAGTGTTGGGAACGATTTTTATTAGCCGCGATAATTTGCGATCGAAAAATTGAATTGAAGAGCAATTTCGAATCAAAAATTTCTCGAGCGCAAATAGTAATGGGCCTGAACCATTTAATTGCAAAATGTCAAATCGCAAACCCCACAATGACTTACAGCGAGTTAATAAAATTGAGATACTAACTGAATTCCGATTCAATTGAGATACTGATTGTATCAATTTAGTTTTCGATCGATAAAATTTGTGACTTATTCGCTAAGATAGAAGATTTTGACAGAAAAATAAATTACCATCGAGAAATCTAATTAGGATTTTTTCTTTTAATAACGAAAATTTAAGCACTGAATAAAAAATTTAGATGCAAATTAGGATCGAGCATAAAACTTACTATCGCAAAATAGAATTTTCGATTTGATTTTATTTCGGTCGCAAAAATTTAGCAGCGAAAATTAATTTTCAACGCTTAATTTTTCGATCGTAAAATTCGCCGCTAATTGACCGTAAAATTTCTCGAAGAACGACTTAGTTTTCGTTGACTAATTTCTCGATAGAAAAATATAGCAGCGAAAAAATTTTACTTAGGATCGAAAATCACGAACCGCTCAACAAATTTCAAATCGAAAAATTTTATTCAATCGAGGAAAATTTCTCGATAGTAAATTTACCTGAGAAGTAATTTCTCGATCGTAAATTTACAGGGAATTTTCTCGATCGTAAATTTGATCGGCTGCAGTCTCACGATTTCAACTTCAACACTTAGAATTTTTTCTAATTTTCCAAGCCTTTTACTCTGTAGCGAACATTAGCGAATATTTTCTCCATCGCAGAATTAAACGGAGTTATTTCAATTGAAATCAATGCATAGGAAATCAATTTCAAAACCATCGAAGCGAAAAATATCTCGCATGAACAGTGACATTTCCCACGATCAAATACTTAGAAATTTCGAACTCTTTATATGTTTAATTCGAAATTACAATCATGCCATTACATTTTTTCAAAATCAAGTATCCTATATGCATGCTACACGATTTCAATTCAAAATTCATCAAACATCTCATGACTTGATACAATGTTATAGTTTGATGAAATTTACTCAATTTTCGACTAAGATTAAATTTATGAACTAATGAACTTTTATATCTCTTATTTTTCAGATGGATCGCTACCCTCGTTATAACCACATATACAACCACAACTTGTATCTGAAGGTCCAGGATA
Organism: Craterostigma plantagineum; assembly: GCA_027422505.1. Taxonomy (NCBI): domain Eukaryota; kingdom Viridiplantae; phylum Streptophyta; class Magnoliopsida; order Lamiales; family Linderniaceae; genus Craterostigma; species Craterostigma plantagineum. The sequence goes on along the minus strand of JAPQWV010002826.1, from coordinate 29,164 downwards.
CGAATTTCCAGCTCGATCTGAGCACCTTTCGGTGTCCAGACGAGATCATTGTCTCTATCCTGCAAGGCCACCCCATCTGGCATGCATTGACGGTCACCTCTCCGTGCCAATGGTTTATCTCCAGCAATTCCGGGGATGTATACGAGTAGTGAATAATGGAGCATTCTCTTTCACAACCATAATCGGGACGCGACACATATATGGACAAGAACGAGTTCGGGATGATTGTGGACTTGCCATACAGCGCAAACTACGACCCGCTCCCATCAGACGCAGAAATTGGTGCATGATTCATGCAGATGGGATATCAACCGCAGCTCACCAAGCTAGCTCAGGTCCAGAGCAGCTGTATCCCTCATCCGTGGAAGACAATGTTCGGGATTGTGAACAAGTGTTTATCGCCCAAGCATGCTGACTTCGACAAAGGCAATGGCAACATATTGCGGATCTTTCACGGACTCGCATTCTCCAGAAATTACGATTTCACGCAGCTGATTTGGAATGATCTTGCACACCAGATTCGGCAAAAGGAGAATCGGAGATCGAAGAATGTGCCCTACGCTCGGTGGTTCTCCGTCATCATCCGCCAATATATGGAGATGCACGAACAGAACATTCCTCGCCTGCCTCCGGGAGGAAATTATCAACCACCAAGGCTCAAATTCTTTCACAATCCACGGCTCACACGGACTTCGACCAACCGTCGATGTCGATTGCTTTTGAGCTACTACGTCTTGCCGACCCCACGGGAGACGAGTATAAGAGTATTGTCGGTAACATCATCTCACCGAGCAGATGATCAGAGGGCCCCCGACAGACTACCATGTCAGCCCTCCACAACAACCACAACATCCTAGTCCTGAGGACATGATAATTGATGAAGTCGCTCAGGAACTAGCGTTGGAGCCTCCAACTCATGAGGAGCCAATGCCAGACATAGATGCCACACTAATAGATGTTGTGGCTGCCGAGTTGGAACAAGAGGCTCCAACAGAAACGCTTCAAGTGAAGTGCCCGTACATGTAGGCGTGCTTGAAGAGCCTATCGAGAAGGCTCCTCTACAAGAATCACAGCCCGAGGCAGAAATGGGCCAAAGTTCGCTTCCACTGGTGACCAATCAGGCACTTGAGGACGTTGAACGTGACCCTGCTCCTCACACAGCCACCCGTCCGACACGGAGTCTGATGAGGAAATCAGCCTGATAAGACGGACTACCAGGCGACTTAGCATACAGTTGGAGTCCCTCTTCCCGGCCGTCACCACCGCACCAGATACCATGCTAACCACTTCTACAAGTGTTGCCGGCACTTCTTCGCTCAATCTTGAGCCGTAACCAAGCCTACCGATGTCTGGCTTGCAGGCCCAACCCGAGCCTGCCACAACACCCATAGAGGAGAATCTTCAAGATTCGTCTCGAGAAATTGGGTGGAAGTCTCATACAGTCACAACCTCAAGTGACTGTGAGCCAACCTGAGGAGCCGATGTTTGCTCAAGGGTTGGAACATCCAAGGAGGCGTCCGTACCGTTTGCGACGAACGAGCAATTCCAAACCGCTCTCTCCGCTGCTGTTCAATCACTTGAAGACAAAATAAGGAGAGAGTTCTTACTGCCATAGAGACATCCCGCAGAGACATCGGGAAAGCACCTGTCTCCGAAGGCACGTCGTCATAGCCCAACCTCACACCTCCACAACCCACACCCACCGACCCTTTAGCCACCTAATCCATCCTCATCAACCCATACAACATACCCATAACCGAGCTCCACGACATCCCACTCGCCCGCCTGATCGGCCTCTCCATCCGATCACCTCAAGAAGAGTCTCTTTATAGGCGATGGTGGATCATCCTGAGCCACCTACTGAAACTTGCCGAGGCCAAAGCTCCCACTCAAGACGCAGACATGACGATCCTGACAATCAGGACCCTCATGAGGGGGAGAAGAGGCCACAGACATCTACGAGTGGCCAAGGACAAGGCTCGGGCGCAACGCAAACAGGCGCTGGAGCTGGTAAAACCCAACCCACTACTGAAACAACCACCACCACGTACCGCACCACCACGCTAACCCAAATTGACCTACCATCCTTTACCTTTCGGACGCCTCCGCCCACATCACCGATCTTCTCAAGCCCCTTGCTTCGGAAGAAAGAAGCAAGTGCCGCGATGCTCGTAGCCCTAGCAGCTACTCAAGCTACTCCCTCGATCGCTCCAGACCAACCGGTCCCTCAGGACATGGCGTCAATCCACACGAACTTCTAAACAAATGCATCTTCGAATGATAGTGGATGATCCATTCCATGCTCGAGGAGCATCAAAGACAACGGCTTCAGGACGTTCAGCACTTCCTACAACAAGCATCCATAGACCTCATAATCATAGAAGACGACGAACTTCAGGAAAGTGAAGACTACCAACGAGATATCCCAAGGCTACCAGAGTTGATCGCACAACGAGAGGTTTCCCCACAAGACAGATGCCAGGAACCATTCGGTTTGACACGCCATGGGAGAACATCGGAATAGAGATACCCTTCCTTGAGGAAGTCCGTGAGAACATTTGGAGGTCACCGGATAGGGTCAAGAAGACGAATGAGTTCGAGCTGAGAGTGATCTCTTATTGGGATCAGCAGAAAAGGATGATGCACCTATGGATGCTGACCCAACTAGGACCAGATGTGAGGCCGGGGATCCCGAAGGAACGACTGAAGAGTCACTTCAAGGAGCTATCCCCAATATGCCAACTCCTCAGTGTCTACTGTGCAAAATGAGGACTTCCAACACTGACTACGTCATCGAACGAGTGGACAGAACCCGAGAGGAACTAAGCGAGAGCGACCTACCGTACCTCCATGCCGACGAGGTATACCACCTCTATCAGCTGTACATGTAGAAGTACAAAGGTCCTCAAGGCTTCATCAAAAAGGAAGGCCTCGAAGGGCTCTACTGGTTCATGATGCGCTAAGTCAAATACTTTGTTGCGCATGACCTTCAAATGGCTCTGGAGTGCAACATGAAGAAGGTCAACATGGCCGAACCACTCAACAAAGGACCTGAGATGGAAGGGTTTCCAAGCAATCATGTGCACATCAGCTTAGCCATCGGCATCTCCTACCACAATCAATTTGCCAAGAAGACTAGGATGATGCTGAAGACAGAGATTCATAAGTTTTACGACGGAACGCTCAAGGTCATCAGGAGGAATATCGAGCAGAGGTTGGATGAAATCAACTGAGACACAATGCTGAGGATCCACAGGTTCATGAGAGAACAGCCGCTCCTTATGGAATTGCTAGATGACATCGAGGAGCGTCTGAAGCTGAGGGAGACAGTAAGGGATTATGAGCATGCGCTGGGCTTGCGCAGATCACTATGCCGATGAGGACAAACAGCGCGGAGATGCAATCAAGCACAAAGGGGAGATTGTCGAGTATACATTTTAGATTGTGCTTGATTTCATTAGTTTTCCTTGTAATTGATGCTTTTCTTATATTTGTCCTTAGATTAGGACTAGTAAGATATTTATACTAGGTGTGTTTGGTATAAATACTTTGTAATCAATCGCAATCAATAGAGAAAGTACCGAAAGGCTTGCAATTTAATTTCTAGAGAGAGAAACAATAGTAACTTTCTCACTCTACTCTCGAATTCTCTCTTGTTCTACATTTGAGTTTTTCGATCGAATCTTAATGTCAATCATTATTATCGAATTACTTAGAATTCATGCCTACGATCATAGAGTTGTTAATCGTAGGACCTAACTCATACGTCAGTTTAATTGACTGTTCATTTCTTGGACTTTTGAAGGTTATGGCAACAGTATTATTGTTGTTGTAGTTGTTGTTGGGTACGGCTACGGGCTATGTGTGATTGTGGACCGTGCTCACCTTGTTTTGTACACCTTATCTGTTCATATTGCTATCTATATCAAGATGTGGTTTTGTAGTGCTATTCCATATTGATCTTTGGCTGCCATCGATTCAGAACGAAATGAACTTTGGAGTGGCGAAGTTGGTCACTTTTGCTCGGAGTCTTGAGAACGGCCAAACCGTGGAGCAAATAGAGGCACACACTGCTGAAACTTTGAATACTTTATCATTTTATATCTCTTTCCTAAGCGTTTCACTTACGTAAAACTACGCAGGGAAGTTCATCTCGGCTTGCTCTTGCATTTCTACCACGCACACTCACACACTCAAACACACATAACTAAGCCTATTATTCAACATAGCAGGCCATATCTTTACCTTCACCCAGTAATACGCCCGTGGCGAGGACCAACCCATCAACAGAATCTCCTTCTTCTAACGAGCATGACAACTGTTTTGTTGCCTCCCCATTTCTCCATCTTCTTTCGGCCTTAAGGTAAGTAAGGGCGTCCAATGCTGTTCATCGTTTGGATTGTTGGCGTCTCCTTTTTCGTTGAAACGGTTTCCTATATAGGAGTTACACGATATATTTGATGGAGCGAGCAGTAAGGAAACAATAGCAATGGTGCTTCTGCTGATAGTTCTGGTTTCTTATGGAGAAAATTCGCCACCATCGCTCTTCGTTTCTGACGAGAAGCCACATTGATATGTAGTCTTTCAGTTCAAGAAGTAGTTTGCAAGTAAGTACAAGGTTAGCAGAGCCTTGTGTGCAGCAGAGTAGAGCAACTATATTCATACCACATTATATCAATTGATGGCTGGGGAATTTGTAGGGAGCTCTTCTGTTTATAGAAAATTAGATTCGAACAAATTGTTTTTTACTTCTGGGCTGAATTGTGTGTATTAGGCTTTTTCATCGGATTCTAAGTAAATAACCTTCAACCAGAAAGTGTTTGTCAAACTTTTTTTGTGTAGGGTTAGGTTGCTTTTCACTGGTGTATATGGAACAACATACCATAACCTAATATGAATGATTACATATTTGGCGAGCTTAGTTTAAATAAAAGGGTATAATTGAATTCAGGCTCTGTTAGAAAAATCATTGTTTAAAGGATTCAATTTCTGTAAAATTTACAGATAAGGATCTATCTAAAAAAAGTGGTATAAAAGTTATGTGAACTGGTATAGGATGATCGTTTGTGTAGAGCAGGCAAAATAGTCCGTGGCCCGCGGGCTGGGATTTTTCAGGCCCACCATAGCCGACGAGGGCCGCAGGCTTTGGCGGGGCGGGGTGGGCTAGCCTGCGGGCTGGTCCGCCATTAACAAAAATATATTTATTAATTAATACAGATTTTTATATATATTAATTAATGAATATATATTTATATATATTAGTTTGTTTGGTAAGATTTATAATTTAATAAAGTTAAAAATAAACTAATTAATATTTCTTAAGTTTAACTAGATTAATATATATGTTTTTATTATTTTTTACAAATTTTATTCTTTTTCAATTATGCAGGCTAAGCCCGTCGGGCCTGCGGCACGCCAGTGGGCGGGCACGACCATGTTTTCTTAGGCCCGCCAAATGGCGTGCTAGCCCGCCTCGCCCCTCTAGTGGGCGGGCTTTGGCGGGCTAGGGGCCATGTTCTAATATTATAGTGGCCCATTTGGTTATAAGGGCAATATAAAAGCCCAACATTAATATTTAGTATGAGCCCATCATAAGTTATCTTGGTATGATAAATTAGTTTACTTGTACCGGGCATGTACATATATTGGGCTGAAATACGAATCTCGGACTACAATTATAAAACCAAACAATGTATTATTTGATATTATCTCTTTATATGGGCTTATAACCGGACACCAATTGGGCCCTAGGAGTATTCCATTACACAGATATAGAATTGTTTTGGCAGGCAAAACCCGATAGTGAAAATAAAATAAAAAAATGCATTAATGTCAGCTAGTGCATAAACTTCTTGTTCGTCTATCCCTTGGCCGGTTAGTCATACTGATGAAATCAATCTAACAACTTAAAATTGATATAATAATTTTATCCTACAAATCCAACGTGTGTACCTATATTAATTATTATATATCATAATCAAAACTATTTGTAATTAGAATGAATTAAATAATAAATTATAGTGAAAGAATACTTACGACGCATTCAATAAGTAACGTTTGAAATTTCAAACGAGGATAATCAACATCAATCACATTAAGTAATTGTAAATTAAATCTTACTATCTCTGTGTATCATCAGAAAATATCACGTAAAACGAATAACAAAAACAAGGAAACGATAAAAAAGCATTTCAATCTTCAAAAGGTTTTCCCTCTATCTCTTGCACACCGGCGCTTGTACATGCTAATCGCCGATGTCGACTACGATAATCTCCACCACCACCACCACCACTGCCGCCACGAAGAACCTCATGTCGACGATCAAACTCCACGAAGACGCATGCGAGGAGGCTTTGCTCGAAGCATGCTATGTGGGGAGGAGCAAACACGGCGAGCTTCTCCTTGCATCTAAAATTATCCGTCCTCACATCGCCGTCCACGCCTTGGTCATCGCATCAAGCAGAGGTTCCGTAGATTTTGTTCAGATGCTCGTCAAGGTAAATCGTTACGTTTTTTAGTTCCTCGCGAACGATAGATTGGATACTCATTGTCCTTCACTTATCTGTTTCCGAATCAGATAGGAGTCGACATTGATGATTCTGCTAGGATATCGCTCCAATCATCGAAGCCATCTCTGCACGCCAACGTCGACTATAGTGCACTTTTCGCCGCCGTTGTCAATCGGCCGATATCTGTCGTCCAGTTGCTTCTGTAGGTAGAAGAATAATGGTTAATTATTTTCTCGTCATGTAACTTAGGGGTTGACATTATAGGTACAATGAATTTAGTTATTTACGGACAACAACTTTCAAAAAATAAAGGGACATTATACTACGGAACCCTAAATCCGATGTCCCTATAATGCCACCCCTTAAATTACAGGACGAAAAAAGTAATCACGCCAAAATATTACGAAAACGTTTTAACTCGTCTTTTGCCGTAATAACGTTTGGCTGGATAGGTCGGGTGCAGAGTAGACACAAAGGCCAGGCTGGGCGCTTGGTCTTGGGATGTCTCAACTGAGGAGGAGTTTCGAGTAGGGGTCAGGCTGGCGGAGCCTTACCAACCCACAGGGTGCGCCGTCGAACACTTCGTCTACAGGCGCTATCCTAAGAACGCTCCTCCAACAACGTCTCTCCCAATATGCCTCACCTAGGCAGAACAATCCTCCACACGCCATACTTTGCAAAAATGCAAAGCAGTCGACATGCTCTTGAACCATACTCCTCGCATCGCGGACAGAATTCCCCCATTCAAACGAGCGGCGGCCCAAAACCGACCCATACACCTAGCTGCCTGGGCTGGTTGGCCCTGATCCTCTGCCTTCTGATCCAATCGGGCTGCAACGTGGACTCACGGACGCATCAATGGCGAGACGGCCCACGTGAAGGTGCTTAGGATGGTCGGGAATTCGGGCTAGCTTAGTTGGGGCAAGTCGGCAGGAGGAACGTTATTGTCGGGCGGCCGGGGTGGGCCCAAGCTGTCCTTTTGGTGGAACTGAGGAAGAAGGGCGTGGGGCGACGTGGCTTTGTTTGGGTGGTGACGACTCATAATAAGGATTTCATTTCTCGTGCTCGGCGATGATGGAGGTGAGGAGGAGGCTCTGTGTGGGTATCGGGGATAAGACTGGTGGCTCAAGAAGCTATCTTTGGGAATCAAACATATTATAGTATATCTTAGATATTTTAATTTGAAATGGTGATATATTTAATTATAATTTGATTTTACTTGGGAATTGTTTGCAGTATATATGAAAGAAAAGTTGTTTTGTAGGATAGTTTGAGGACAACAAAAAAATTGAAGGATAAAAAATTGTATGTGTACCTGATATAACAAGTTAATTGAAGAAAAGAATATTTACTTACTATGCCACTTTGTATATAGTTGTAGGTAGATGATACAATTCATATAAAAATGCTGGCTTGGCAATAGAGGGCGGGGGCTAGCGTTAGGGATGGCAAAGGGGCGGTTCTAGACCCAGACCCCTTGGATGTGCCCTAATGAAGCGGATTTTTTTAAGTATTCGGGTATCAGGACATGTAACGAGTCTTAAGAAATCACGGCCGGATTCGGGGCGGGTCTCAGGCCTTGCTAATCTTTCCCAAACCTGCTCTAAACCGACCCACAATAATTTTATTTACAAATAATTTTTCGTATACTTATTATAAATATATAAATATGATACTAACACATAAAAGGCTTTGTGGTCTAGTGGAAGAGTCATTGTATATTCATATACCTAGCTTGTCCATTATATTTAATTATCTTTTTCATTTAAAATAAGTTAAAGTTTTAAAAAGTTAAAAAATTAATAGTTACCGATTATGGTAGAACCTTAAAGGTTTTGGTCGGGTCGAGCGTAAAATATCAAGCGGGCGGTTGGGGTTTGGGTCCATTAAAAAATAATCAGGGTCGGTCACGGGTTCCTGTCAAACCGGTTCAGACCCGCCACGTTGCCATCCCTAGCTGTGCCAACCCTAATTATACACAAGGACAATTCCTATTTAGCCGTATCTTAATCTAGTTATTAATAAGATTAAAGAAACAATAAATAAAAATATGGACCGTAACTTGGCCCCCGCGAGTTTGTAACTAGACTGAAACACTCATTAATTCTAAATCCCAGAAATATATATTATATATTATCAAAACCCATCTTCCCTATTTGTTGCTAACTCACATTCACCATTTTCTCTCGTCTATCGTCGTCCATTGTCCCCGGCTATAGTCACTCTCTCCCTGGAAAACACTATATCTTTTCTTCAATCGAAGAGAAAAGGCCAGCCACGGCTCCTTTCATGAAATCATCAGTGTCAGATTCAAAGTAATACGATCACTGCATCTCTTCAAGAAAATGCGTGGTCATCTATTTGCACACGTCTCTTTCTGCATTCGTACATGGATTCGATCGTCGAAATTGAACCTTACCCTTTACGTTTTCCTCGTCCTTCATCTCCCCTTCGGTTTGAGAAATGTGTAAACTTGCACTGCATGTATTTCTTGATCTACGAACAACAACAATCTCATCCCTTCTTTCTTTTCTTTCTTTCAGAAAAGGGTACCTTCCCACGCCGTTACATTGGCTTCACCAATACTTTGGGCGCCAATGACATGGGCCAATCTTTGATCTTCGACACAGCCGAGGCAACGAAGCTCGTCATGGATCCCAACGTAATCACAAGGTACTCAGCCAGCGGTACTTCCTCAGAGGACATAGGTGAACCATTTAGGGTTTACAATGTTATGAAGAATGCCTACAAAATGTAATTAGCAGTCAAATGCTACCACTCGCCTCCAACGTTCTACCTCAAAGGAGAGTGGAATGAGTTCGTGTTGGCCCGCGGGGCATAACCTGGTGGGAGAGTATCGCTGTACAAGCATGTCGATGTTGAAGTTGGGCTTTGCTATGTTATGAAAGTTTCGAATCCTTCGCCTTCCATCCTAGAAGTTGATGAGGGAAAAAGATGAAGAAGTTGATGATGAGGAACTCGGGGACGATGATAAGAATGGTATAAGCTGCAATGCTATGTGAAGTGAAGATGATGGTTTATTTTGATTTGATAAGAGTGTACTTTGTTTAGTGTTTCTATATATGTTCTTTCATTACCATCTCTTTTTTTGGTGGAATGAGATTTTGATTTACCATAAAACCAACCGGTAGTGTACATTATTTCACCTCTCATACAAACCAATCTAGGCTCGAATTACAAACAGAATCATTAACCATAATAGCACACCTCTACTACAAACTATGTTAGACTGAACTAAAGCAAAATCTGTCAACCTTCTTCAGATGGCTAAAGCTCTGTAATCGTATTACCATTCCCGCGTGATCATGAGCGTAAGCTGCTCCCCGCTGCTTGATCCCTCCTCATGTAGACGCCTGTTTCGCTTACACCATAAATGGTGAATTGTAGATGCATAGCAAGCCACACTTATACGATGGTGTGCTGCTCTCTTCCTCCCCACAAGTTCCATCCAGCTACATAAGGCACCAAAGGTCTGAATTGAATCACCAATATTTAACCATGCATTAATCCTCATGATCACTTGTTGGCTATAAGGGCAAGACAGAAATAGGTGTTCCACTGATTTCTCATTCACATCATATAGCCTACAGTTTGAGTTGGGAATGTTCCCCCGTGTCCTCAATCTATCCACTATTAAAATCCTTTTATGCAGAACTAGCCAGAGTAGAAAAAGTGTTTAGGTATATTGAACCTATTCCACACAGCATTACAGAAGGGGAAAGATGGTGATGTCCCTTTGAGCCACTCATAACCACTTCGAACAGAGTAAAGCCCATCTTAGCTGGTAACCGTTTACTGTCCATTTATCCCATTCTAAACTTCTCCTTGAGTCTGTTAAGTTTCCTCCAGTTCCAGCTAGAGTCAGTTGCGGGTAAAATCCCAGAAGTTAGTCCCTTTAAGTATATTACATTTCCATTTGATCCATAGGGAATCCACTGCCAGCGTGAGATCCCAGATCTGTTTGCCTGCTAGTGCAAGATTCCAGGTGACACAATCCCTCAGATTCATCCCACCTTGTTTCTTTGGATGACAAACACTGTCCCATTTTAAGAGGGGAGGCATTTACCATGAGTTTTCTTCCCCCAAAGGAATTCCTTGCAAGTTCTATCTACCTGTTTAGCCACGGCTTGGGCAGTAAATAGACTGATCCCCAGTATACATGAGTAGCCAACAAAACAGCATTTGTTAAGCATAGTCTGCCAGCATATGAGAGATTTCTAGTGGCCCAACACTGGATTCTGGCTAAGAGGAACTTCTACGTACCTCACATGATAGCTATGTTGGGAATGTGCCCCCGAATGCTATACAAGGATTAGACTGTATACATTCTTATCCGATTCCAAACCTTGGCTATAGCTATCTTACTACAATACGACTCAATAGCTTTGTACTCTCATTGATTTTCGAACATTGTCTATCTCCAAGGTATGTTAATATGGTAATGCAATTATAGTAACTTCAGTAAATCAATATAATAGGAATACGAATGGCCTTGTTGTCATAACTAAAAAACAACGTCTCGCTTCCATTAACAAGCGTATCATTATGATGATATTCGTAGATATCGATTATGTATAAGACCCTAATTAAGAAACGCACCAACTTTTAGATTCCATCAACGACCTGCACTCAAAGTTTTTTTTTGATAAACGTATTAATCCGACTCCATAAACGACCACATTCAGGCAACAGTTTTTCAGCCGGGCAAGTATTTGTCCAATCAAATACTTTTAAATGCCGAAGTGTATTACAGTCGCTCATTAATACTTTTAATGCAATTATAATTACATTAGTAAAACAATATTGTAATAATATGAAATGATTTATTGTCCGCAGGACAACAAAACCTTTGAACTACAGTAAGATTTTCAAAAGTATTGTATTCTCTTCGATTTCCAAGCCCTGTCTGTCGCCATGGTATGTTATTGCGGTTAATGAAATGTAGCAACTCCATTACATTACGAATACCTAATGATTTGTTGTCATAATTAAAAGCACTAACTTCAGCATCAGTGTATCCTTATCCGATTCCAAACACTCACTGCAGTTATGTCATCTTAATACGTTTAATGCAATTATAGAAACTTTAGTAAATCCCTATAATGATGAGAATGAAAAGCCAAATCTTTCAGCTACAATAGGATGATTTTAAGGCAATGTAGTTGGAATCGGTATAAAACGGAATAAAAACACCCCACATATCACAACGATGGGATGATAAGTGAACGACTGTATCATTACAAAACACCAATGATGATAACCAAAAAAATGATCAAACGACCTTACGCAATGGAGAGATAACTACACGACTGTATCGGTTGAAACCTGAACATCAAACAAACAGGGGAGAGATAATTACACGACTGTAGCAAATTCTATCACAACTCGAGTACACACTATTCAAACCCGCAGGTAGAGGAACGACTGCAAAATAGTGTGGAAAATGCGACAACAAACAAATACAGAGAGGGTCCATAAACAAACCGAAAGGCAAAACAACCTAAACAAGACCAAACTGTGAGACATAGCATATAAATAAAAACGCACAATAAAAAAGTGCCAACTGAATAACAAGATGCATCATAAAAATCACACCTGCCACACCTTCAAAAAAACACCTCACAGATCACATGCGATAGGATGATAACTGCACGACTGTATCATTACAAAACACTTATGATGTAACCAAAAAATGATAATACGAAATTATAGCAAAACCTGTGAACTACAAAATCATCTGAAAGGTCTTTTAATGCAATGATACTAACTTTAAAAAATCATTAGGAAACAATTATAGCATTGTTGTTAAATAAAACATGTGTCATTAAGCCCTAGGTATCAAACAACCTTTTGTGAATCAGCTAAATCAATACGGAACTATTGTAGCATTGTTGTTAAATAAACACATACATCATTATACAACCTGTTCCACGTATTAAACGACCTTTTATATATGATTAATGACAAGCTTATTGGAACTTAAATGGCTCGACTTTTATTCGTCCATGAATTTTTCTGAACAAATCAAACAAAAATTAAAAGGAAAAATACATCATTAAACATTAAAAAACACAGGTACCATCATCCCATGTATCAAACGACCCTTTACGTTATAAAATGAAAGGACGTCAATGATCTAAACCCGAACTCGAATCTTGAAACCTGCAACAACAAACAACATACACACATACAGAGGATTCATAAACAAAAATGAAATGCAAAACAACATCAGGGAGACCAAACATTCAGTCAGAGAATACAAATAAGAGCTTCAACCGAAATGACCCTAGGTCTTCCGACCTATGATATTCCAAGCATCACATTAAATTAAAATGAGTAAAAAACAAATCTCATTTATCATAAAATTGTACAGGACACACCACCCCACGAATCACACGCAATGGGATGATAAGTTCACGACTATATCATTACAAAACGCCAATGACGATAACCAAAAGATGATCCAACAAACCATAGAGATGGGCAGTCTACAGCCAAAAAAAAATGACCTTACGCAGTGGAGAGATAACCACACGACTGTATCACTTGATACCCGAAACATTAAACAAACATGGGAGATATAATTACACGATCGTATTGAATTCTATCGCAACTCCAGTAGACACTATTCAAACCCGAATCGCACGCAATGGGATGATAAGTTCATGACCGTATCATTACAAAACAGCAATGATGATAACCAAAAAAATGATCCAACCAACCTTAGAGACGGGCAGTCAAAGCAAAAACATGCACGACCTTACGCAGTGGAGAGATAACTACACGACTGCATCGCTTGATACCTGAAACATTAACAAACAGGGGAGATATAATTACATGACCGTATCAAATTCTATCACAATGGCCTCATTGCAAAACAGCAATGATGATAACCAAAAAAAAGATCCAACCAACCTTAGAGATGTGCTTTCAACAGCAAGAAACATGCACGACCTTAAGCAGTGGAGAGATGATTGCACGACTGTATCGCTTGATACCTGAATCAGTAAACAAACAGGGGAGAGATAATTACACAATCGTATCAAATTCTATCACAACTCCAGTAGGCACTAATCAGACCCGTAGCTAGAGGAACGACTGCGAAATAGCTTAGAACATGCGACAACAAACAAATACATAAGAGGGTCCATAAATAAACCGGAAGGCTATACAACCTTAACAACACCAAACTGTGAGACATAGAATATAAATAAAAAACCATAATTAAAAAAGGCTAAACATCAAATTATACTGAATAAACATCCTACATAATTCAAAATAAAATGAATAAAAAAGGCATCATAAAATCGCACCTGCCACGCCTTGAAAACACCTCACAGATCGCATGCAATGGGATGGTAACTGCACGACCGTATATTCATTACAAAACAGCAATGATGCTAACCAAAAAATTATCCTACCAACCTTAGAGATGGGCAGTCAACACCAAAAAACATGCACGACCTTAGGCAGCGGAGAGATAACTACACGACTGCATCGCTTGATACCTGAAACATTAAACAAACAGGGGAGACATAATTACACGATCGTATCGAATTCCATCACAATGGCCTCATTGCAAAACACCAATGATGATAACCAAAAATGATTCAACCAACCTTAGAGATGTGCTTTCAACAGAAAAAAACATGCACGACCTTAAGTAGTGGAGAGATGACTGCACGACTGTATCGCTTGATACTGGAAACAGTAAACAAACAGGGGAGAGATAATTACACAACCGTATTGAATTCTATCACAACTCCAGTAGGCACTAATCAAACCCGCATGTAGAGCAACGACTGCAAAATAGCCTATGCGACAACAAACAAATACATAAGAACATACAAAAAATCATAATAAAAAAGGCTAAAGGTCAAATTATAACGAATAAACATTCTTCATAAATAAAAAAAATCATTAAAAAAGGCATCATAAAAATCGCACCTGCCACGCCTTCAAAACACCTCACAGATCACACGCAATGGGACGACAATCGCACGGCTGTATAAATACAAAACACCTATGGATAACCAAAAATGATCCAACCAACCTTAGAATATTATTTCGACCGCAAAACATGGACGACCTTAGGCAATGTAATACCCGGGTCCCGTAAGTAAGCCGGCCAAAATTTGCATGCATATTAAGTGATTATATGACTGCATATTTTATATATTAGTGCTTATGTGAAATTTATGAAGTTGGCGAATTACGAAGATTCGTGAATTGTGAAATAAGATTTTTCACGGGCCAATTTTAAGTGGCGAAGTATGAATATGTGAGGTAGCCTTCGCGAGTTAAAAGATTTGCGAAGTGTTTGAGTATGTGAAGTATACTTTGTGAGTTATAAGGATGCGTGAAGTTGTAAAGTGCAAAGTGCAAAGTGCAAAGTGCAAAGTGCAAACTTTGAACCTTTGAAGTTGGGAAGTGCAAACTTTGTGAGTTATAAGGATGCGTGAAGTTGTAAAGTGCAAAGTGCAAAGTGCAAAGTGCAAAGTGCAAACTTTGAACCTTTGAAGTTGGGAAGTGCAAAGTGTAGAAGTGCAAAGTGTGGAAGTGTAAAGTGTAGAAGTTGGGAAATATTATAATAATAAATTAATTATAATTAAGTAGGAAAGACAAGTGGAGACAATGCTTATCGAATTAGGTAAATATCAACGTTGGGTTTTTGTCCTTTGTTGTCTAAAGCAGTAATGGAAAAGTAAGATTAGTCATTTATTCAATCATAAGAAAAAATCTAGAGAGAAGACGGAGAACTCAAACTGTAGAGGTTGAACTTAAGCTTGAAAGGGGTATAAATTTCTACCTTAATCTTTAAGTTTTATGTTATGATTTAATATGTTCTAAGTGACACGCTCGAATACTAGCAAGTATACTAGGTCGTGCAAGTAGTATAAAACGGGCGTAAATCCGAGTATCGATCCACGAGGACAGCTCGATTAGTTCTAAGATATTAATCCGAAATTTAATTTAGACTGAAACGATTATATATATTTTTATATTGTTTTTATTTTAAATTATTCAAGATGGTTTTAAGAAAATCGCAAGTAAAGATACTATTTTTTTATCAATTAATGACAAGCGTGGTTAAAGCACATATTCGGCACAGATTAATCCTACGTCTGCATGCAATCGTATATATTTAACCAATATGAATCTAGTTAAGGTAGAAATTCCTAACGTACGTGCTACCCGTTATTCACGTAACTAGCAACCCTGTGCGAAAGTGAACCAATCAACTATATTCCTATATGACTGTAATTACCCCGCACGCATTCGGCTTTATGAATTTCCCCGAGCTTAAACGCTTTCGGCGCCTAAGGTCTCGGAAACCACACGGACGAAACCGAATTCCATTTCTGGTCGGTTTTACGTCGTGGTGCACTATATTTATTGTTCTAACCGGTCTAATCACTTTTTCAGTCTCATAAACCAATCAAGAATCAAACATATGTTGATCAGGCATACGCTAGCATTAAACTCAAATATAGGACACGTAACTTAACTCATACGATTAAACATAATACGCGTAGCATTAACACGAAATCATAATCCGGCCCAATACGGCCTTAACCACAAAACGACTTACGCTAACATATTAATTAGCGAAAACAACAACGATTCAAATAGAGACATAATTAAAACAGTAAAACAAAAGATAGAATAATTTCGTCCCTCACAGTACTTTCGTCGAACGGGTGATGGGCGACTGAAAAGGAGAGTGTTCGGAAGTCAAATCTTGCCTACGCTTCGTCTGAGCTGCGGGCTTGAAGGAAGGGCGGTTCAGCTGTGCTATGATGAGCTCGGAAGGTGTTGCCTTAGAATTTGAGAGCTGTATGGTTTAGGTGTGAACTTCGAGTGATGAAATGGCTTTTGATGTGTCTGAGCCTTGTATGCGTGTATGTGGCCTATGTATCTATCTTCCCCCCTTCACTAAGAAATACACCTGCTTTTATAGACGCTCGTGAACTCCTTCTTCAACAGTATGAAGCCGCCTCAATATCATGCGTATATCAGAAAGTCTTCAATTCTCCTTTCACCAACAAAATGAGATATCACGCAGCCAAAAGATAAGATTGTGTGGGATTTTTCCGTCTTGAGCCGTGCGCATAAATTTCTTGGAGATATTTGCTCGATGGTGATTTTCCACAAGAGTCGATCGCTATCATCACTCTCTGTCTCTATCCATCGTTGTATCTCTTTGTATATTGTTTCTTTGTGTATGTTGGGCTTGGGCTGCTCAATGGGCTGAAAGCTAAGCTTATGGGCCGAATTGTTTTGGGCTTTCATGGGCTCATAGTTTAGGATGATTTTCTTTTTTTTTTTTTAATCGTTCCCGATATTCGCCTCTTTCTGCTCTTTTACCTGTAAAATATGAAAAGTAACATACGATAGGATATTTTCGGATATTTAGACATTAAACTATGAAAATTATGCAATTTTTCGGGCCTAAGATGTTCGTAAAATCCTAACTTATCAACAACCCCCAAACTAGCTTCGATCGTCCCCGATCATAAAAGCGGAATAAACTAAATCGAGTTAGGATTTTACGTCACTAAATGAGTTCTCATGTTTATTCTCAGAAAATTGAAAACACAATCGACCGAGATCGTCATCCGCTAATGAATGATCTAGTCAAACATGGGACACGAAATAATATTTCGCAATCATATCATAGCGCAAAAAATATTTCCAGAATTCTAACACGTATCAAGTGACAACTCTCACATGGATCGCTCAAATCGCTCGAAGTGTTTAATGGGATCTGTATAAAAGCGCTCAACTCACAACATAGAATGATATTATTCTAAGCTTGCAAATATATCACATCATTTTCACATAGTGAATCTCATGCACGAATCAAAGGTCTTTAAAAATGGTTGTAATGGGGCTCAGGGTAATAAAGGTGTGATATATGGGATGAGTGGGGTAATAAAGTCAAGCATGTTAGTTACTAATACGCTTTCCCCGTCTACGCTCTATACCAACAAATACGACTCAGATAGCGGAAACTCGCATGACTGCTAAAACACACTCAAAACTATTACTAAGAACTTAGGAAACTGATTCTGAAATCTACAATAATCCCTCTTTTCTTTTTTTCTTTTGCAAATACAATATGTTTCTTTCTAATATGTTTTTTTTTCTTTTTTTTTTCTTTTTTTTTTTCGATACTATTATTTCGATCTCTCTTTTTTCTTTCTTCTTTTTTTTTTCAAATAAAAAAAAAAAAATAGACTACCGCAACCATATGTAACGTGCCATAATCGTCTTTCCTCTAATATAATAGACTCAACTCTAAAGCGATTAGTAAGTTAACATGCTGACAATGGTTTGAGGATGAGGATAAAATAATGGGATAACGTGGCTAAATATCGTGGCTCCAAATCAATAAATAAGGCTAATAAGGCTCAAGGGGGCTCACTAATTGATAGATATGTCGGGTACGGAGATATTTAGGCCAGTGACTCATCCTAATTGCCTTTATCATTTTCGTACATAAAAATCCACACCATGATATTGACATGCATAACAGAAGCAAGTTCGAAAATAATCAGACTACGCGTGCCACTCATGAAAAACACATCGAGCAAGTATTGTGTTGCTCTATTTTTTTTTTTGGCTCAAAACTCACAATATCTTCTGGGTTTGTGTCTCATGATACGTACTATTTTTCTGAAGCAATCAATGTGGTCAGATAATAATGCTAATATCAAAACACGTAACATGCAGAACTTTCACACACAATTAGCTGAATCTTATCTCGACACAAGCAAAATTTCAAAAATTTTCATCATGGCAGGAGTTTTCATAAGTGACGTTCAAATCATAACATTGATCAGTTAAACCAACTAATAAATCGAAGAGATCGATATCATATAAAATCTAGCACGTGTTACCCCACCCCCAAACTAATTATCACATTGTCCCCAATGTGTAGAATTTAAAGTAAAGAGAGAGTTTAAGTGACACTGCCCTGAATAATCCCTTGGACGGGTCGTGAGAAATTTTTTCTTTCTTCAGTTCTGCGAACAAGCCACCCCCAAACTGACTATGAGCCTGCGAGGAAACATAACTAGACGACACCGTGATATGATTTTTTTTATTTTTTTTTATAAATTTAAAAACAAAACACACTTAATAAGATGCGACGCAATAATAGTAATAATGCATAGATAGTACTTGGGTTGCCTCCCAAAAGCTGTTTTTATAGTCGTTAGCTCGACTCTTGATCCCGATCAAGGTAGATCGGTATTTGGACTTGCTTTGGTGTCTTGGAGGTCCTTCAGCTTGCTGGTATTGTCTCCAGACAAGATGTCCCTGAAAGACATAAAACGACTCAAAGCAATAGTGTTATCAATAACGGGTTCCACAAGATATACCAGGGTTGTTTCTCCAAACTCCCGGTCGTCGTATAATTTCAGGCGTTGTCCGTTGACTGTTTGCGAGTCATTTTCGTTAATACGGACCTTTACAGCTCCTGATGGGAACACTTTCTCTACTAAATAGGGTCCACACCACTTACTCTTTAGTTTTCCTGGAAATAATCGTAAACGTGAGTTGAATAGCAGAACTCGATCTCCTACTTTGAACTCCTTTTGTAAAATTCTCTTATCATGCCATTTCTTCGTTCGCTCTTTGTACAGTTTTGCGTTCTCGTATGCATTTTGACGGAATTCTTCCATCTCATTTAGCTGGAGTAACCTGTTCTTACCTGCCTCGATAGAGTCAAAATTAAGTTTCTTAACAGCCCAATATGCCCGATGTTCTAACTCGACAGGTAAATGACACGATTTCCCAAATACTAGTCTAAAAGGCGAGGTTCCTATAGGGGTTTTAAAAGCAGTGCGATATGCCCATAATGCATCATCTAGCTTTAAAGACCAATCCTTTCTAGAGGCATTTACTGTCTTTTCTAAAATCTGTTTTAGTTCCCTATTGGAAACTTCTACCTGTCCACTGGTCTGAGGGTGATACGGGGTTGACACTTTATGTTTGACACCATACTTTGACAATAAATTAGCAAACAACTTATTGCAAAAATGAGTACCTCCATCACTAATTATTGCACGTGGTGTACCAAAGCGAGTAAATATATTTTTCTTAAGAAAGCGAATAACAACGCGTGCATCATTAGTCCTACATGCTTCAGCTTCGACCCACTTAGACACATAATCTACTGCGACAAGAATATATTTATTAGAGCATGAAGTAGGAAATGGTCCCATAAAGTCAATACCCACACATCAAAGAGCTCAACTTCTAACATAATATTCAAAGGCATCTCATGTTTTCTAGAAATTGCACCAGTACGTTGACAACGATCACAAGAAGCCACATAAGCATGAGCATCTTTAAATAAAGTGGGCCAGAATAAACCTGATTGAAGCACTTTAAATGCGGTTCTAGTTGGCCCGTGATGTCCACCCGTCAACCGGAATGACAATGAGTTAGGACAGAATTTACCTCTTCGGCGGGAATGCATCGTCGGATTACCTGATCTGAGCAGATTTTGTACAAGAATGGATCATCCCAGAGGTAATGCTTTGCATCAGAAAGAAATTTCTTCTTCTGATGAAAAGTCATGCCTGTCGGAATATCACCTGTAGCAGCATAGTTCGCAAAATCCGCATACCAAGGTAAAGACGTATCGAGTAATGCATACAATTGTTCATCAGGAAAACACTCATCAATTGGTATTTCATTATCCCGCTTATGTGAAGTGTCTAACCTAGATAGATGATCGGCTATTACATTTTCGACACCTTTCTTATCACGTATCTCTAAGTCAAATTCTTGAAGTAGTAAAATCCACCGAATCAACCTAGGCTTTGCATCTTTCTTAGCGAATAAGTGTCTAAGTGCAGCATGATCAGTGTACACGATTACCTTATTCAACACAAGGTAGGAATGAAATTTATCGACAGCAAATACCACAGCTAGTAACTCCTTCTCGGTAGTAGCATAGTTTCTCTGTGCGTCGTCGAGGGTTTTGCTGGCATAGTAGATGGTCTGAAATATCTTATCCTTGCGTTGTCCCAAAACAGCGCCGATTGCACCATCGCTTGCATCGCACATCAATATAAATGGTAAACTCCAATCCGGTGCGACAATTATTGGAGCAGTGGTGAGTTTCTCCTTTAACGTTTGAAAAGCCTGCAAGCACTCATCAGTAAAATTGAAAACAACATCTTTAACAAGCAAATTAGATAAAGGCTTAGCTATTTTTGAGAAGTCCTTAATGAAACGTCGATAGAATCCTGCATGTCCCAAGAAACTCCGAACTGCTTTTACTGACGTGGGTGGTGGTAACTGCTCGATTGCATCTATCTTGGCCCGATCAACTTCGATTCCCTTGTGCGATACCTTATGTCCGAGAACTATTCCTTCTTGTACCATGAAATGACACTTTTCCCAATTCAATACAAGGTTAGTCTCTTCACATCGTTTAAGCACAAATGCTAGGTTATCGAGGCATACGTCAAAAGAGGAACCAAAGACAGAAAAATCATCCATGAAAATTTCCATGAACTTCTCCACAACATCATGAAAAATTGCTAGCATGCATCTCTGAAAAGTAGCTGGGGCATTACATAATCCAAATGGCATACGTCTATAAGCAAAAGTTCCATAAGGACAAGTAAAAGTAGTTTTTTCTTGATCCTCGGTGCTACAGAAATTTGATTATAACCCGAATAACCATCTAAGAAGCAATAAAACTCATGTCCAGCTAGCCTTTCTAACATTTGATAAATAAAAGGTAGAGGGAAATGATCTTTACGTGTAGCATCATTCAACTTTCTATAGTCTATGCAAACACGCCACCCCGTAACAGTCCTAGTTGGAATCAATTCATTGGAAGCATTCTTAATAACGGTCATACCACCTTTTTTTGGAACAACTTGTGTTGGACTAACCCATGCACTATCAGAAATAGGATAAATAATACCTGCGTCCAAAAGCTTGATTACCTCCTTTTTCACCACTTCTTGCATAGTTGGATTTAGACGCCTTTGTGGTTGAACGATTGGTTTATATGAATCCTCCATTAATATCTTGTGCATGCAGATTGTCGGGCTTATTCCTTTTATATCAGCGACTTTCCATGCAAACGCTTTCTTATGCTCTCTTAGCACTCTTAATAGTTTTTCTTCCATGAGACCTGTTAGTGAGGAAGAAATAATCACTGGTAAAGTATCAGCGGTGCCAAGAAAAACATATTTAAGATGATCTGGTAAGGGTTTTAAATCCAAAGTCGGAGGTTCTTCGATTGATGGTCGTGGTTGTTGTCCTAAAGGTCGATTGAGTGGCTCAATTCTCGGTTTAACCGACTTTCGGTGAGGAGGATTTCCCTCTAGGCTTGCCATGACAGACTCCATATCTTCTCGATTATCCACAAATTCTCCGGTTAGACATGCTTCTAACTCATCCTTGTTCCTGAAAACTTTGAAATACTCAAAAGCATATGAGTCAATACTATCAATAAAGGAACATGAATGATCATCCGTAGGGTGTTTCATTGCCTTGTAAACATCAAACTCTACTTTCTCGTCCCCTACTTGTAGAATAAGTTTACCATTACCGACGTCGATTAAAGCTCTTGCCGTGTTTAAAAATGGTCTCCCAAGTATCAATGGCATATCTGTATCTTCCTCCATGTCTAATACTATGAAATCAGCCGGGAAGTAGTGCTCTCCCACCTTTACTAGCACATCCTCTATTATTCCTCGTGGATATGTGATGGACCTATCCGCTAGCTGTAGTATCGTGGATGTAGGCTTCGGCTCGCCGACACCTAGCTTCTTAAGAAGAGAAAAAGGTAACAGGTTAATGCTTGCACCTAAATCGCATAAAACATTTGTAAATGAAAGCGAGCCTATCGAGCAAGGGATAGAGAAACTCCCCCTATCTTTGATTTTTGGTGGCAGTTTCCTTTGCAGTACGGCCGAACATTCTTCATTGAGGGCTATCGTACCATGTTCTTCTAACTTGTTCCGATTTGATAATAGCTCCTTCATGAACTTTGCGTACTTCGGAATCTGCAAAAGAGCTTCAACAAAAGGAATATTTATCTCAAGTTTCTTAAATATATTTATAAAACGCTCAAATTGCTTATCAGGTTTTCCTTTTCGTAGCGCGGCTGGAAATGGAGGTCGAATCTTTATTGGTGGTAGCGGCTCGGCCTTCTTTTCGGACGACGAGACATCAGTGGCAGTGATTGTGGACGTGTTTTGATCGCCATCTGTTTGGATTTCTTCATCCACCTTCTTAGTCTCTGGAACTGACTCGAGTGTCTTTCCATTCCTTAGCTTGATGGCTTTTGCATACTCTCTAGGATTCTTCTCGGTGTCACTCGGAAGTGTGCCTTGTGTGCGTTCGGATACCGTATTTGCAAGTTGTCCTACAGTTTTCACCAGGCTCTGTATTGATGCGTTTATATCCTGGAAATTTGTATCTACTTTAGCTTCCAATTTCTGAAATCGGTCATCCGTCCGGCGACTCAAGTCAGCATGCAAATTAGTTTGTGTTGCTTGTAGCTCAGCTACCTTCTCCAAAGCTTCCTCCCAAGTTGCTTTTTGTTTTGTCGGAATGGCATCATGTTGCCCTTGATGTTTTTGAAATGGTACCTGTTCTTGATGATTTTGGGAATTTGATGGTTTTAAGTAATTTGAGTTACCATAAGATAGATTTGGATGATCTCTCCAGCTAGGATTGTATGTGTTAGAGTATGTGTTCCTTGATCTGTTTTGGATGTGATGAACTGTCTCGGGCTCTTTTCCTTTCATTGCGTCCAACATTCGGTAAATGGCCTCTACTTGTGCCTCCATGGATCCACTTAGCTCATGCACGCCAGCATTTCGTCGATCCAAATCTTGCTCCGTGTATCTCGCGGGGTAGGCTGCAATCCGCTCTATGGCTTGGAGTGCGTCTTGGTCGGCTAACTCCATAAAATTCCGTGCACATCCTCCATCAACGATCCGCTTATTTTGTGTACTAAGCCCCAGAAAGAACGATTGCATTTGAACGCTCAAGGGTATGCTGTGGTTTGGGCACTGTCTTAGGAGACTCTTGTATCTAGCCCAAGCGTCGCTTAGAGTTTCGCCACTCTCTTGCTTAAAGTTGACGAGTTGGCTCCGAATCTCGCTAGTCCTTGACAATGGGTAGTACTTACCCAGAAAACATTCCGTTAATTCTTCCCAACTGGTGATAGAAGCGTGCGGCAATGATGAGAACCATTCTGACGCCTTCCCTGTCAAAGAAAATGGAAAAAACGTTAATCGTATCACTTCTTTGGAAACGCCAGGGTACTTAATAGTTTTTGCAAATCTGAGAAAATTTCAAAGATGCAAATTCGCATCCTCGTTCGTCAGCCCGTGGAATTGTACTGCGCCGGTCACCATTTGTATCGTAACCGGTTTTATCTCGAACTGGTTGTGTGGTCCTTCGGGAATGAGGATTGGGTCGTTATCATCAAAGTAGCCTGGAAGTGCTCTACTTAGCAAACTGGGTCGTTGAGCAACTATCTCGCGATCGTGTTGCTCGTGGTGTTCTTGTTCTTGATCCTCCATCTTCCGTCTACGGTTTCGGTTGTTGCGTCGACACGTCGCTTCTATTTCCGCGTCAAATAGTAATGGTTCCTTATTTGAGTTTCGTGTCATGCACCGAATAATATTCTGCAAAGGTTTTAAAATCAACGTAAATAAATGCCGTGAAAAAAAAATAAAAAAATACTAATAGTAGTAAAAATATCAATAATAATAATAAAGTAGTGATGACTTAAAAAAAAATTAATAATAGTAATAAATACTAAAGAAAAAAAAATCTAAATGATGATAATAATAATAGTAATAATGCTAATAATATAAAAAAAATTAGTGATATTTATAAAGAAAAGATAATACTTCTACTTCAAATAATAGTAATAATAATAATTTTTTTTTGAGATGTATATATATAAAGCAGTAGTAGTGACTTACGAAAAACTAATAATAATAGTATAAAAATAAAATGATGATGAAGAAGAAAAAAAAAATTATAATATTAATATTTTTTAAAATAATAACACTTGTACTGCGAAAATAATAAAAGTAATAATAGTACCTAATTTTTTTTAACAGAAATAGAATATAAAAACTCGGAAATAAACTTAAAACTAATGATACCGCTGTCCCCGGCAACGGCGCCAAAAACTTGACACGCTCGAATACTAGCAAGTATATAGGTCGTGCAAGTAGTATAAAACGGGCGTAAATCCGAGTATCGATCCACGAGGACAGCTCGATTAGTTCTAAGATATTAATCCGAAATTTAATTTAGACTGAAACGATTATATATATTTTTATATTGTTTTTATTTTAAATTATTCAAGATGGTTTTAAGAAAATCGCAAGTAAAGATACTATTTTTTTATTAATTAATGACAAGCGTGGTTAAAGCACATATTCGGCACAGATTAATCCTACGTCTGCATGCAATCGTATATATTTAACCAATATGAATCTAGTTAAGGTAGAAATTCCTAACGTACGTGCTACCCGTTATTCACGTAACTAGCAACCCTGTGCGAAAGTGAACCAATCAACTATATTCCTATATGACTGTAATTACCCCGCACGCATTCGGCTTTATGAATTTCCCCGAGCTTAAACGCTTTCGGCGCCTAAGGTCTCGGAAACCACACGGACGAAACCGAATTCCATTTCTGGTCGGTTTTACGTCGTGGTGCACTATATTTATTGTTCTAACCGGTCTAATCACTTTTTCAGTCTCATAAACCAATCAAGAATCAAACATATGTTGATCATGCATACGCTAGCATTAAACTCAAATATAGGACACGTAACTTAACTCATACGATTAAACATAATACGCGTAGCATTAACACGAAATCATAATCCGGCCCAATACGGCCTTAACCACAAAACGACTTACGCTAACATATTAATTAGCGAAAACAACAACGATTCAAATAGAGACATAATTAAAACAGTAAAACAAAAGATAGAATAATTTCGTCCCTCACAGTACTTTCGTCGAACGGGTGATGGGCGACTGAAAAGGAGAGTGTTCGGAAGTCAAATCTTGCCTACGCTTCGTCTGAGCTGCGGGCTTGAAGGAAGGGCGGTTCAGCTGTGCTATGATGAGCTCGGAAGGTGTTGCCTTAGAATTTGAGAGCTGTATGGTTTAGGTGTGAACTTCGAGTGATGAAATGGCTTTTGATGTGTCTGAGCCTTGTATGCGTGTATGTGGCCTATGTATCTATCTTCCCCCCTTCACTAAGAAATACACCTGCTTTTATAGACGCTCGTGAACTCCTTCTTCAACAGTATGAAGCCGCCTCAATATCATGCGTATATCAGAAAGTCTTCAATTCTCCTTTCACCAACAAAATGAGATATCACGCAGCCAAAAGATAAGGTTGTGTGGGATTTTTCCGTCTTGAGCCGTGCGCATAAATTTCTTGGAGATATTTGCTCGATGGTGATTTTCCACAAGAGTCGATCGCTATCATCACTCTCTGTCTCTATCCATCGTTGTATCTCTTTGTATATTGTTTCTTTGTGTATGTTGGGCTTGGGCTGCTCAATGGGCTGAAAGCTAAGCTTATGGGCCGAATTGTTTTGGGCTTTCATGGGCTCATAGTTTAGGATGATTTTCTTTTTTTTTTTAATCGTTCCCGATATTCGCCTCTTTCTGCTCTTTTACCTGTAAAATATGAAAAGTAACATACGATAGGATATTTTCGGATATTTAGACATTAAACTATGAAATTATGCAATTTTTCGGGCCTAAGATGTTCGTAAAATCCTAACTTATCACTAAGTATGAGAAGTTAGATTTTACTCAGGTTTTATACAGATTTTTAATTTAAAGGGTTTAAATATATTTTGAAGTTTTTTAAGATGTTCATCGTGTTCTTGAAAGAAATGGATTTTAATCGAAAGTTTTAAGTTTCTGGGTATTAACAGTGTTTGCGTGTTCGTGAATTGAATGAGTTCGCAAAATGAGAGTGTGAAATGATTAGTTTGCAAAGTGGGCAAGCAAAGTGGGCAATCAAAGTGGGCAATCAAAGTGGGCAAGCAAAGTGGGCAATCAAAGTGGGCAATCAAAGTGGGCAATCAAAGTGGGCAAGCAAAGTGGGCAATCAAAGTGGGCAATCAAAGTAGGCAATCAAAGTGGGCAATCAAAGTAGAACTTGGCGAGTACATATGCTTTGCAAATTAGGTGAAGGGCTTTAGACTTTGCGAATTGAGTTGGGGAATCCATGAACTTCACGAATCCAGGACGACGAGTCCAACGTTTGGCGAATTCAAGCAATTCGCGGGTCCAATAATTTGCAAACTCTACTTAGCGAATTAGAACATTTTTAGAACTTAGAACTCGCGAAACAGACTTAATAAATTTAGGAATTTCACGGGTCATGTGAGAAATTTCAAACCCGACTAGAATTACCAAATAAGTTCCTAACTTAGAGATTTAGCATACTTAAGCAATTAACTAAAATAGTATGCTGACACCAATATTTTATGCCTAAGGTCGGGACTTAGGGAAATTACCAAGGCAGGTTGCTAGTATTCTACGGACGTCAAGTAAGTGGGAATCTCACCTACAACACATAATATGTGTTATATGTATTTGTCTTACGTGACTATGTGCTTTGATGAGAATATGTGGTTATGAATTATGACGTGAAATGTTTCGATATGCTTTCGCATAGTAAACATTTATTGCATTATTACGTGACATGAGCATGTGCATACATGTATGATGTGAGAATTAGAAGTATGAGTATGCACAGAATAAGATCGTCTGAGAACAAAATATGTTTGACGATATTAGTATTGAAGTAGACTCACGAATGAGTCATAGTATGGCTACTTCTACAAAGGCACCATGACGGGGGTAAACCGTCGAATGTATGTACCTAATTATTTAGGTAGCGGACGAGGGTCACCTGGACGAAACACATGGCGTAAGTCAGAGTGCCAGGAAAGACAACCGCAATGAAAAAGAACGATGGCCAGATAGAGGGGCGACCTGATGATGGAAAAACTGGAGATAAATCCTAGTTTTGTCCTAGCCAGTGTGTGGCCAACTATCGTATTTTTATCCGTATAGGATTTGAGCTCATGTTATGGTGGTGCGAGTAGTAAGTTAGCTATGGGCCCAGGTATAATGAAAAAGAAACGAGAAAGAAATAAGAATGATATATGTATGAGAGTATTAGAAAGCACTGGCGCGGATGCCTTTGCTAGTTGACACGTGCATACATGCATATTTCCACTTACTGAGCTTTATAGCTCATCCCATGTTATTATGTGTTGTAGACGCAGAAGTGAACACAGTACGTGAACCTGTGAAAGGCGAGGCTGGTCCTTCTGGAACTTTGGTGACTTTTGAGGGTGGTGTGTACATGGATGCGACCTGTGTGGCGGGGTGCCATGTTTATTACGTGTGTTTGTAAAATATGTTTGTATTGTATGTAAAACCTTCGAATAATGTTTGTATTGTAAAATAGCAGTGTATTGTTTGCTATGTAAAATCGAAAAAGTATATCGGTATTTCGTTATGTAAATATTTATATTCCTATTTAGTCACGTAAGTTAGTGTAAGATAATAGTAGTAGAGGGCGGGGGCGCCACAGGTTGGTATCAGAGCTTCGGTTGCAATTTCTGTAGACTGTCCATGTACACACACTCAAAATGTGCGGAAGACAGCCTTGCTCGTAAGTTATATGATATATGAATTTCTTGTATCGCATGATTATTGGCCTTAGGGACTGTTAGGGTAAGAGAAACACATGGTTAGAACCAGAGGAGAAGGCAGTGGGGTAAACAATCACGATGGGGAAAATGCAACCCAGTCTGATAATCGAGACTCGACTATTCTTCAGCTCACTGAGTTAGCCGTCAGCAGTCTCAACAGATTCAAGAGTTGATCAGCAGCGAAACTCTGAGGGGGCAAGAAATGATGGAGTTTCTCAGGTTAATCAAGTGAAGTGTGGGCGAAAGATTTCGCAGACTGAACCCTCCTATTTTTGAAGATGCCATTGACCAACATCTGCTGAGGATTGGATTAGAACTTTAGAGAGCATGTTCCATATAGCAGAATCCCTGAGAATGAGAAGGTTTTAAGTGCTGCATTTTACTACGAGGGAAGTGCAGGCGTCACTGGTGGGACACCATACAAGTTATTGAAAATTCTACTACAATGAACTGGGAACGTTTCAAGGAGCTGTTCAGGAACAAATATTTTACTGCACCTGTGCGAGCTCAGCGCATGAATGAGTTCATTAATCTCAAGCAAGGGATGATGACTGTGGCTGAGTATATCAGAAAGTTTGAACAACTGTCAAGGTTCGCGACTCATATGGTGAGTACTGATGCTTTGAAGATCGAACGATTTCTTGAGGGTCTGAAGCAGAGTTTACCGCGACGTTAATATGGCTGGAATACAAGGAGCTTCATATTGCTCAAGTGGCGGAGCGAGCGATGGTGGCAGAACAGGCTGAGGACACGAATTATTCGTGCTCAGGAGACAAAGCGAAAGTTTTGTACAAGGAGCAAACTGGAGGGGTGAAAATCAGAAACGTCATTCATTCCTAAGGCGGAAGCAAAATTTTCAGAACA